>VUQH01034197.1:0-11179 GCA_015106775.1 Etroplus canarensis
AGGATCACACAGCTGTAAGCAATACAAGGTTAGAGGTCCCCAGCCCAGCCCGACAGAAAAGGGGAGAGAGAGAAAAAAGGAGGAGAACAGAAAGAAACGGGTGGGTCCGCACCGGAGAGGACAGGGGGGACCATGACACCGGGCCACAACCGATCCGGTATGGAAGTCGTGTTATGAATCCGCATATTTGATTTGGGAAAGATTTTATGCCGGATGCCCTTCCTGACACAACCCTCCCCATTTACCCAGGCTTGGGACCGGCACTAGGCTTGTGGGCCCCTGTGGCTGGGTTGCTTAAATTTTATCACAGCACCTTCTGATAAATATCTACTGTAGTGATTTTTTTTTTCTCCAGTGCCGTGTAGTCTATCATTGTAAGCTCAAATCTTAATAAAAAATAGTCAGACAGAAGAGGATTTTCAGGAAAATACTTTTTAAGGTTCAGTTTTTATGCCATGTAAGGACAAGATCAAAAGTGTGATTGAAACAGTGAGTCAGAGTCAACGTCAGAGGCAAACACTTTCGTTTGACAAGTTAATGCTTTTACTGTGTAGTGCTCCCAGAAAATGTGTTTGGTACCTTTATGCTTATAGCAGTTATTCATTTAAATACTTCTACAAAATAAATCAAGTCTTTTTCTGCATTTTTCAACAAGTCAGTCAGATAATAAAATTATGGAAAAGGGACACATATTGCCTGACTTCTTTATTTAAATTAAAATAGTTTGTTTTGTTGCCACCTGTGGTGTTAAAACTGCATCTGTAGTTAACATCAATAACTACAGGTCTCATCAAATCACTAAGGACTGATTGCCAATTTAACCACTGTGGTGTCAGAGCAGTAAACTGTTTTATTTTAGCAATTTAGATTTTTTTGTTTTTGTTTTGACAGCACTGGAAAAAATTATATCATCTTACCAACAGACATCACATCAGATAACTGTTATCTGTCTCCCTGGAGGGCAATTACAAAGAGCATTTTTACTTTTTTTTTTCATTGATACACAGTGAAGGTGTCTAAATGAAACTCAACACAACGTAATTATGTGTTACTCAGTGGGTTTTATTATTTTATTATTTCTGGGTATTTTTTTCCCTGTTGAATAACTACAACACAATAAAAATGGTCGAAATGGATGCATCCCTGGAGTCTTAGGGTATTGGAGGAGGTTCCCGCTGTGCCCAACTGGCAATCAAAAAAGGTGAGCTGAATCTCACTGATAGTCTGACATTGCATGCCAAACTCCTGCAAAGAGAAGACTTCCAAGGGAACATTGTCAAACTAATCCAGCACTGAAGCTGACACATTGAAAGTAAACATTATCTGCTGGTGTAGTTTAATGGAATAATCATTTACTTATTTATCTTGATCAATTTCCAACTTGATTTTCCTAATTCCTTTTCTATAATACCAAAGAGCTGAATGACTGAAAAGACTTCCAGAACAGATATCTTGCTACAAGGAAGATCTTAATTTTGATGTTGATATTTTCCCAAATGTTTTGTGAAGTGAGTGTCTATAAAGATGTAAATCCAGCTGTTTTTAAGATGAATAATGTTATGTGCTCTAACTTGTCAGAATGCATGGCTATCATAGCTTAAAGATGGAGCATCGCACACAGCATAAGCCTAGGTGCAGGATGTTAGCATTTCTGTTGAAGGCTTAGTGGAACACATGGGCGGGAGCTTGTGATTCAGCCAAATGTCACTGTCTATGATACATTTAATGCCGACTGTAGAAAATAACAGCTGCTGCTTTCACACTCCTACTAAACTGTTCCATCATGTGTTTGACATTTGCAATACATATACTGAATGTATGGTATTTTCTTTTAGATAGCAGGCAAAGAAGTAAAGATTTAAATGCATGATCATTTCTGAGGCGGAGAAAGACAAAAACCTTATGAAAAAACTATGAGGAAGACAGGCTGATCATTGTGAAACAGCATAAAAAGCATATGAATACACGTCATTGCACGTGTAATCATTAGACTTCTTTGTTTGTTTTAAGCGTATAATACCACCATAACTCAAACTTGATTCCAAACACACACCTTTGTTTGTCACTGAACATCAGTTTGGCTTAAAATGTATCAACATGACTGGGGACATATGCATAAAGGGAATTTTATTTGGTGGCAATCCCATAATATCACATTACTTTTCCTCATCAAACTGAAAACCACAAATTAGCATCAGCTTTAGCCATATTGGTATGAACTGTGATTTACCATGTAGTTCAGATGGATCCTTTTTTCTGTGTTGTGCCAAATGAATAAATGAACACAACTTTCTTGCAGTGAGGGAAGCTCAAGCTGCTGTATGCAATCCTATCAAGTTGCATGTATTAGATTCACACAAACAACTGTCAACAATGAATAAAACTTCAGCTGATATTTCAGAGACAGGTCTGTGTGTACGCCTCCCACATAATCTAAACAGGAAGTGTTTTTTGTTTTTTTTGTTTTTTTCCATTGTTGTCTGTTTGTGACTAACAGTTCAAAGGGCAGTTGTTGTTACTATAAAAACACTGAGACACTAGATAAACTGTAGTAAAAAGAGACTGAAATGATTTGAAAGCTATTTAAATGATATATTTTTTGTACCTTTCGGCTGCTCCCTTGTATTCTCTACCAAGGGGTTACCACAGCAGATTAATCCGCATTGGTAATTTGGCAGAGGTTTTACACCAGATGCCCTTCCTGATGCAACCCTCCATGGTGAGAGGGGCTTGTGTCCCCACCTGGAATTGAACCAGGTACCTTTTGCTTCAAAGGCGAATGCGCAAACCACTACGCTACTGGGGACGCTATTTAAAGAATATATAACTGCTTTAAAAAAAAGATAACATGGCCAATTATTTTTTTAAAAAAACCCTGTCCTGTCTGGCAGCTTTAGCAAGCAGAATCATAATCTGAATGCCCTCTTGTGCCAAACACATTTGATTTGCCAAGAGGAGCTCAATAAACACTCTATAGGCTCCTCTTGTTGATACATTTCTTTTTTATTTAACTGTTTTTTTTTGCCCAAATTAAATTAAAGCCAAAGCTGACAGTTAGGGGAAAGAAAAAAGAGAAAAAGAAAAGAGAAGAAGAGAGCACATCGGGACACCAACCACTGCATCTGTAACAAAGCATAGTTAACAAGCAAACGGCAACTGAAATAGGGAAAAAAAACAAAAAACAAAAAAACAGACATATTCTTCTTATCATGTCCATACACATGCTAGATATTGTGTTTCAGCCAAAATCAAACACAGTCTTTGGCCCTTTGTTTGAAAGTAGCAAGGTCTCTTGCTTCACACTTCTGCACTAGTTGGGGACATCTCAGACGGTGTTCCATGCTTGTGGTTCAGAATTACATTCACAGGTCACATCTCCACTGTTCAGGTAGCCCCAGTTCTTGAGTGTCACTTTACAATGGCCGGTCCCAGATCTTAATCTGTTGAAGCATTTCCATTCAGCCCAGCTTGAGTCGGCACCTGGTGGGAGTTCTTCTTTAGCACTCATGGACATAGATACTGTTGTTAGGAGGTTGGCAAGCCTGTCTTTCCATAAGGCTTCGCTGATGTCATCTTCTTCACCAGGATGAACTTCCCTGAGGAAGACCCTACATTTGAGCCATCTCTGTGCTGGTTGGTACCCAAATAATGGGTGACGCTTATCTGTGGTCTGGCAATGTCGTTCTTTACTGCTCAGTGCTCTCTGTCAGATCTCTGGTGGTACTATTCCTGACAGAACATATAGGCTGTCAACTGGAGTTGATCTGAGGCAACCAGTGATTAAGCGGCAGGTGGCATTGAGGGTTGGGTCAATCTTCTTAGCGTGAGTTGATCTTTACCAAACTGCTACCTGGGAGCAAAAGACAGCCCAGCAGATCTGGGTCATCCGTAGCACCACAAGAAATCGGGGACCTGGGGCCACATGTCCCAATGGCAGCCATGCGCCCACCCCGGGAGGAAGAAGAGGGAAGACCCAGACAGAGTCCTTCACAGCCATCCGCAACCAAGAACCGCCACCCACCCAACAGGGACCCCCCCACCTGCGCTGAGGTAGGCTCAAGCCACCAAGGACTGCCAAGACAGGGGGAGAGCATCCACGGCCAGCCACCTGTCCCCACACTCCAGAGACTCCAAGAGCCCACGCCCCTAGGGAGACAGCAGCCACGAGTGGGGAGGGGCCACCCCCCATCCACCATGACCATGTCCCTAGGGATAAGGACTGGCAAATACCAGACCCAGGCCCAGTCATATTCATACTTACACACATAAGCAAACATACACATATACACACACATATACAGACAAAGAAAACAAAAAAAAAAAAAGGCAATTCGATTTTTTAAGCATATTCTCATTTTGAATTTCATACTAGCAAGATACATCTGAAAATGTTGGAACGGGGAACAAAAGACCGGAAACTTGTTTAATGCTAAAAAAAAAACCAAACTCAATTTAAGGTTAGCAAGTACACTAACATGATTAGAAAGAAAAACATCATTTCACAGGATTTTAGAAGTAAAGGTAGGGAAATCTTCATCATTCAGAGAAAGACTGTGCATGGTACAAGATGACACTTCGTTCAGCCGAATGGTTGTGGTCTATGGGCTCTAAAGTACTCCATTAAAAACAGACAGGATTGTGTCTGTTCTATCAATATTCAGCTGTGTCTGAAATTATTGCATAGGCTACAAAACACTTCTGAACATTATTTTCAGTTTATTACTGCATCAACAAATGTAAGCTAAAAGTCTAACATGCAATGAAAAACATATTGTCACCTGCTTAAAATAACGGCCTAAGTCTTTTCTCTCTCTTTTTTCTTTACTTTTTGTGTGAAACGATTAATAAATGTAATATACTTTATATTTGGTTCTGTTTTTTTCATTTTTTTTTCACTTGAAAATATGAAGGCACTCAGGCATCAACCAATCATGCATCAGTGGCTATTTTTTGAGCTTAACAGCCAGGAAAAAAAAACAAAAAAAAACAAAAAAAAAAACTTTTTTCGATGTTTTTGGTGACAGTTCATTCAGTCTTTAAGATTTACCCCTGAAACCCTGGATACTTGGGCTTGTGAATGTCACTTGTGATGTCCTCACCTTCAGAGTGGTATCAGCAGAAGGTAATGTGCTCAGAGGGGACCATCTGGCCTGGCTGACTGGGAGCTGTCAACTACCACTCAGGCCAAGTGACCTTGGCAGGGCCGGAGCCTGGAAGTGCCAAGATGGCATTAATATAACACTCGGACCCTGGAGATTGGAAAAATGGGCAAGCATACATTTTAACCAGGAGGAAAAATAATCTTCTAAGAGCTGGAGCACATGTGCAATTCCTAAGATCTATATAAGGCCTGGGACCATAATAACCACCTAATTCTTTTCAATACTATAATAATAATAATAATAATAATAATAATAATAATAATAATTTCCTTTTAAATATTGGTAATATATTCTTTTTTTTCTGAAAATGTCAACTGCATTCTGAAACTGGAACTTTGGGTCAAAGTATTGTACAAAATTTCAATCAAGTTTCTTGATTCAACTAGCCTTTGCATGATTCAAATTAAGAACTTTTTTGAAAATCAAAGACTGTGTCCATCTCAAAAGATTTCTCTAATCTTTAAACATGACTTTTTAACATCCAGATGGCTCTTAAAGTAAAAGAACAATATTTGTGCCCAGCACAGAGTCAAGGCTAAGGCGACTATGAAAATTAGATTATTTTAAAGACTTGAAACTAAAGCTATGTTTTTCTTTAAATATGATGTTTTAAAATGAATATATCCAAGGGTCTGTGTGCTGCATTGTATTCATTTATTTAATTGTTGGTAGGAATCAATCCATAACTCTGACCTATTAACTGAGAATTAGGAAATTTGACGCCTTTAGTAGAGCCATTTTCATGTCTGCAAAGCTGTCTAATTCATCTTCCAAGAGCAGGGAATGCAGAGTTTCACGGAAAATCTTCTCACAGTCTAAAAGCCTAAAGAACATCCCAGTCCTGTCGATTTCATTTCTCAGAGCAAAGAAATTTACTGTTGTCTGCTGAAGCCAGTCAACTTCAACGATCTTTGTGAGTCCCCGAAGGAAACACTCCAGCTGAAATGGGGCATTGTGTTTCATGGACTGTATCCTAATGACTGATGACATTTTCTCAGACACTTCCAAAGATGACCTCTAGCAAATCTGGAACACTGCCTAAATGCTAAAATCTTGTCTCATCATGAACAAAGACATAGACTCAACCTCGTCTCAGTGTTTCACATTACCAAGTGTCTGAGAGTTACCACACAGTAATTTACATAGCATAAAATTTAGCAGTCACATTTGGACAGATGAGTATCAGTCTTGGTGCTGACCTAAATGGTTAAGAAAACAGATGGATAGAACATATAAAGTGCAGATTTTCCATTTTGTGTAAGATGCTGAAGATATTGGTAAGATGATCCTAAAGAATCATGAACTCGGAGAAAGCAACAATAATAACAAATGAGTGATGCCCCCTCACCCACCCAATTACCTTTTATAAATATTTTATCAGGCTAAATAGCTAGCCTCTTACTACATTGGGTGCTGATGGTTTTAGAGCAATGCCACAACGTTTTACATAACTTTACTAATCATGATTGTGTGTTTTTAGCCCTACATTTTAAAATTACTGTATTTAACTGTTGTATTTACCTCAAAGGTTTGTCTCAAAATCAATCAAATCTTATGATCTTGTTAAATGAGAACTTCTCAGTCTATTAAAGCTCTACAATTTATGTGAATCATTCAAAAACTAATCAGCTTTAAATGCAAAGCAGCACAACACTCAACATGAAATCTAAAAGGGCAAATTTAACTTTCAATTTAAGTCACAGCTACTGGTGGGAGTGCTTACACTGCAAAATTAGTTCTCTGGGTGAAGAGAATAAACACAGAATATAAGTAGAATATGGAATGGAATGGAACACTTCATTGGATAAACAAGTGCAAGTATCCAATTAGCTAGTCACATGGCAGCAAATCAGTTCATTTATGCTGAAGTTCAATCCAGACCCTAATCTTCATATGTTAGAGTCCAAATTTGGCATAAACAACATGAAATCATGTATCTATAATGCACTGTATCAACAGTTCAGGTTGGTGGTGCTGGTATAATGGTATGGGGTTTATTTTCTTGGCACACTTTGGGCCTTTAGCACCAACTGGGGAAAGTTTAAATGCCACAGCCTACCTGAGTGTTGTTGCTTACCACGTTTATCCCTTTATGACCACAGTGTACCCGTCTTCTGATGGCTACTTCCAGTAGGATACAGTACTGTGTCATTTTGCCATATTAATCATGTCTATATAGGCCAAAGTCTCTGAGGAATATTTCCACCACCTTGCTGAATCTATGCCACAGAGAATTAAGTTAGTTCTAAAGTCAAACGGGGATCCAGTCCAAAGATTTATCAAATGAAGTGGCCAGTGAGTGTGTAATGAAGATTGGAGGGATTAAGAATCTCTAGTTTCAGTGTTGTTCATACTGTAAGAAATGCTGCCAGCATATTTTTTTAACATACCAAATACTGTATAACCAATGTGTTATAGAGACTACCATATGCAGTGTGTATGATGGGCATGATGAGCATCTTTTTATTCTATTTATTATTAAAATCATTACAAAACATACAAACATGAAGATTTTTTTTTTAAATGCTTGGTGCTCTAAGCTCCAGTTATATTAGCGCCTGGATGCTCGATGTCTGTACAGCCTCAGCATGGCACCCTTAATTCACAGACATTTAAGGAAGTCAAGCTCATCCATAAAGACAGCTGTCTCATCAGCCAATTAGCATATGTGCATGTCAAGGTCATTTACATATCTGTCAGAATACGAAACAATGATGGCCACTTGGCTTAAAAACTCATTAACTTCACACAGGATGCAATTACAATGGATCAATTTTGCTTTGGCCTCTGACAGCAAGTGTCTGCTGGTCCCCTTGATGGCCGAAGATAGATCTGACTGGGAGGCTAATGGCTCCAGCAGCTCTCACACAGCAGTCAAGTGTTTACAGCAGAAATCCCTGAGGGCCTACTAGCATTTGTTTGACTGTTTATCTTAATCAAAAGGTTAATGTAGTGATATTTAAACACCAAAGGCGACAAGCAGTACACATATCATAAGCTTGAAACACTAATGTACCTTGACAACTAATGAATTATTCCTGTAATTATGCAACACAATTTGTGTCTTTGAGTTCATAATAAACTGTTGTAACAGTGTAATGTCTTTTCATAACTCATTGCAAGTTTTAAACTTGACATATGGATCACTGAGATGCTTTCCATAATCCAAACACAGGAAATGTCTTCAAAACAGATATCAGGAGTTAGTTTTCTTAGACTGACTGATTTGAACATAGGAATGTCTTCTTTATTATATTTCTCCTAAGTTTATCCTCCTGTGCATTCACAAAGCCTTGCATCTTAAAGATAAGATCTCTCTATGATCCTCTTTCTTTATTTCTCATCATCTTTCAACCGGTCACAGTAGATGGCTGCTCCTCCCTGAGACTGTTTGGGTCTGGTTAAAAGAGTTCTTCCTCCCCACTGTCACCACGTGCTCACTCAGAGGATCACCAGATCAGTGTGGTTCTCTTTCTCATATTGTAAGATCTTCATCTTTCAACATACAGCACTTTGAGAAGACTCACCTTGATGTGAAATTTTGGGACAATAGCAATTTCTTTGCTGTACCATCACATTGGATTTTAATTCAGTCAAAATGTGATGGAGGTGCAGACTTTTAGCTTTAATTTAAGAGGTTTGAAAAAAGAATCACATTCACTGTAGTATAGTATAGTATAGTATAGTACATAGCTTAAAAGTAATGGGGCAATGGACTGACAAGCATTTTTGTGGCTAGGTGAAGCCAGTTCCTTATTTCATTACAAACAAAATAAATAAAACATCTGGAGCTGATTTCACATGTTGAACTTGCATTTGGTAGCTGTACACTGAAACTTTCCAAATTGATGTCTATTTGAGTGACGGACTGTTATAACCATTAAAAAACAAAATAAACCTATCAGAGAAAAAGCTGACACTTCAGGAGTGGCCAAAAAAATGGATCAATAAAATAATCTTGCATACTCTTAAATAGAAGGAATGTACTGGTCAGCTTAATAACACCACAAGTAACCATGGAAGGCAACTAAGTGGATGATCATAGAATTATTTACTTGGTTCCTAATAAATAAATAAATCCACAATCAAGATGTAATGCAAGGTGTAATTCCTACAGTTAATGCAATACTTTTTGTCAAATTCCTTGACTTAAAGCTGGACTGTTGGATTTATAATCTACTGTAGTGGTGTACAGGAAAACAAAAAAACAAAACACACACATATAATACCTGAATTTGAAAGCAATGTTTTATGATTTTTATGAGGAAATAGTAAAAATGTAATGCATGATAAACTTGTAAGGTGTGTAAAGCAGCTTCCCCTAATAATATTTCAATTACCGAAAGAATATCGACAATGGAAATATAATATATGATTAGTGATTAAATTAAATGTGGTCAATCCCTAAAATTGCCACGCAGTTTCTAATGCTTTATTGTAAAAATGTTAAGGCAGTTTTGTTTGTGACTCATAACTATCTCCTCCAGTGATTTAGTGTGGGTGACATTTGATTGACTCAGAATGTCTTCATGTCCATCACCTTCAGGCTTTGGCTTCAGTTGCTTCGCACTGTGGATAGAATCCCTGATCCCACTTCTGTTGTGTCACAATCGAGCCAGTCTCTACCTCTTCATGGCCTTTTCATGGATTTGTTATCTATTGTGTTGACAATGTAAGGATTTATGGCATATAGAATAATGGATTTGTGTAATCCCTTTACAATTGCTTATTTGCATAGTATTTGTTGTGCTTGGCAACATTAATCAATATGTGTACAGCTCTGTGGTTAAATGTCTCTTGTTCACTGTCGCTGTCACCTGATTGTGAAAAAGAAACCATTTTTGGGTTGCGTTATTCTAAACATTTTTCATCTTCAGCCCAAATTATCCTCACCTGGTCCTTCAGGTAAGCTCATTAGAGCTGCAAAAGCCAGCATAAACATACAAATATACAGTGGTATAATTCAGATTGCTTTACAAGAGGAGCCATTTCATTAGGATTTCAATTCCCTCACAGACAAACAAATGAACTGCTTTCCGAGATATTAAATTAATTGTTAGACTGGCTATGGGCTGCCATGCAGGGCGAGCTCTGCTGTCACAGTGAAAATGTAATTTATGCAGTGTAAATGAAGAGGAATTACCATGCCATGATTCTAACACCAAACATGTTGTGCTCACAGCACCCGACTTTTTGTGGAATTCCAAGCAGCCCGTTAGCAACATAATATATTCTCTATGTGGGGCCTATTTCCTTGTTAAATTTTTAATGCTACTTTGCATCCAAATGTTTGATTTCCTATTCAGTTGGGGTGTCCTTGGGATCTGCATTTTTAATGGAAGTAAATGAAAAAGTTCTAAAATAGAAACATGCCAGATTCATTGAAAAGATGTCACTGATAAAACATGCATTAAATATCTGTAGAAGTTGTTTTTTTTTTAAATTTAATTCCCTTTTTCTTTATCATTTTATTCATTCACTTCTTTTTAGGTGAGTCATTATCTTAATAATGTTAGAATTTAACATGAAAATCTAAATCGTTTATTTTAAACGTGAGGTTCGATATATCTTTGTGCCAGCAACTTTCAAGAGACAATCGTCTAATCGTAAAATTCAGTCTCCTTACAAGTACTGGTTATGTAGCCAAAGCCTGAAAGAGCTTATTCCTTTGTGCCTTAGACTCTTACTGACGTCCAGAAGCTAAGAAAAAGCACTGATTAGTAACAATACATTGCAGTGGGTGCAGTGTATTGTATCACATGGCCATGAAACTGCTGTTCAGTTATCCTAAATGGTTGACTGTGTATAAAAATATCTCTAATTCCTAAACAGTTAATGCAATTTTTTAGTCAAACTCCTTGAATTAAAGCTGAAAATATCCACTGTGGTACTTCAAAAATTGATTCTGTTCATCTGGACACAAAGTTTTCCGTAGGAGAAACGTTTCGTCACTCATCCAAGTGACTTCTTCAGTCTCAACTGACTGCAGGACTCTTCAGCCTTATAAATGTAAATTC
>VUQH01034199.1:0-11003 GCA_015106775.1 Etroplus canarensis
CTGCACATCACCTCTTTTTCTTTCGGTGCTAGTGTCTTGTTCTTGTGTTATCTTTTCACTGTGCCTTTCTTGTGTACTGTTTTTCACAATTTTGGTTTTTGCACTATGTTCTTTGCATTGTTTGCAACTATTGCACTATGTTGCACACATTGCAGTTTATTTATTTTTAAATTTTAAATTTTAAACTGTGAAAAAAACCCTCCTGTCATATGGTTTATATGTTGCACCAGGTCCTGGAGAAACACCATCTCATTTCACTATGTTCTGCGTCAGCTATATGTGGTTGAAATGACAATAAAAAGCTCTTGAATCTTGAATTGAATCTTGTTTGAGCTGACTAAAGCACACCTCTGCTTGTTGGTTCTACATCTGTTCCATTTGTGAGCAAGCTGAGACATCTCTGAGCCAGAGCAAGTTTAACCATAATGGTACTGAGCCCCATAGTGTGTTCCCTCCCTCCTACCTATAGTGATGCACACGCTTAGGGGATCAAAGCTGTAGTTAGTCTGCCATGGATTAGCAATGGGGACTATTTTCCACTGTACTCACTCCCACAGTGCCAGTGGATCACACAGGCAGGCAGCCCCCTGCCCTTCCTCTTCTTCCAACAGAGAAAAGCTGCCTCACCACGTTTGCTGTTGTCCAAGCACACAAGAAACCTCACAATTCCTCCCTGTAGAGTTTGGACATTTGGCATTTCAGATTGGAGTATTTTCTTTTTGTGTGCCATTATTTAACATTCAAATTGGTTTCTACATGTACTTTAAAGTCTCCAGTGGAGTCAGTGTTGTCATGTTGCGTGCCGTCTTAAGTCAGCTGGATATGTGGTTGGCATGCAGAGAGGGCTGTGGGGTTGCTGATTCACTGCACTGCCAGGTACAAGCTCAGTCTGTGTGTTGGCTGTCTCCATGATGTAAAGTGTGTCTCTCCCTCAGCCAAACATGAGTTCAGAAGAGGCCGAGCAGCATGATGTGTGTATTCCACTGCAACTATGCCTGCAACTAATAATATTTGAAGGGATCCACTGATATATAATCAGTGGCTCATGGTTATCTGTTGTCACTTCAAATTTGTGCTGCCTAAATGTTCAATGAAAATCATGTTTTTATAGTACCAAAGAGGAAATAGTTTACAACAAAAACCCAAGCATTTAAACATTGACATCAGCCCAGGATTTCACAATCTGCGCATACCTTAATATTTATCATATTGTTTGACCTGCTGTTTATACTCTCTATTATTCACTTTGTCTTTAAAATGTTGGAAAGTGGAGTGTGTTTAAAGTTAAAATCTACTAAAAATCTATATAATCTAATAATCATGCAACCATTGCAAAAGACTGCTTGACACACACGGAAAATTATATTTTATTTATCAAGGTCAAATGGGTCAAATTTCTTATTCAAAATATTTTTTTTCTTTCATTAAATGTGAATAGACTTTCTCTGGTAGGGTTTTCCATTAGAAGTGTAAAAATAAAGCAGAAAGCCATAGGAGCTATATTGCTAATGTAATTCATTGCAGTGCTTAAGCCTAGTTATAGCTTACCACATCCAAAAGAAAAAATACCTTATACCTTTGGCTGCAACCTTGTGTTTCCCCCGAGGGGGCACCACAGTGGATTAATGTGGACTGATAATTTGGCACAGGAAAAAGCTTTTAAAATACACATTCAAATGGCATATACACTTACTGGCCACTTTATTAGGTACGCCTTGCTAGTACCAAATTGGATCCCCTTTTGCCTTCAGAACTGGCTCAATTATTTGTGACATAGATTTAACAAGTTGCTAGAAACATTGCTTAGAGATTTTGGTCCATATTAACATGAGAGCATCACACAGTTGCTGCACATCCGTGATGCAAATCTACACATTTGCTACATTGCAGAAGTGATCTGTTGGACTTTGGAGGCTATTTGAGTGCAATGAACTAATCATGGGGTTTAAGTAACCAGTTTGAGAGTTCAGCAACATGGTGTGTTATCCTCCTTTAGAAGAGGGCTATAATTGTGGTCATTAAGGTAAATATTTGGTTTGTAAGTAGTTGTAATAATAAAGTGGCTGTTGATTGTATAAAATCCAAACCAAAGAGGTCGAATGAACTTATTATTGCATAAAACAGCAGTTGTGGTGGACAGCATATTAAATACCACACCAGTTATTTGTTAAGCTCCTAATGTCCAAATTCTTTTTGATATGATCTAACAGGTTTATATGTGCTTGTAGCTGGAGCATTTAAATACATCCCTGTTTATATTTAGAAGGTGGCATTTGTATTTGCGTTTTTGTTTGCTAAGTGTGTGTGAATGTTTTGATTGTGTAAGATTAACCCTTATTGTCCCCTAAGGGAACTAACCTGTTGCCGTGTGAAGTGCTAAAAGACTTTGCCATTGTTCTGCTGTACAGTAAGACTGGGTGATTTCAGTGTGCCACAGGCTTTCACCCGCTTTAGTGCATTTCTGTTTGAGTGTTAGGTTTGCATACCTCTGTTGATACTGTTCTGTGCTGGTAGATCAAGCAGTTAAACTTTAATCCACCACTTCGTCCTCACACAGTGAATAGATAATTGCCAGCAGGTTTTTCAGCTGTGCTTTAAACTGTTTGTTAATGTTAAATTGAGAAAAGAAGGGCACCTTTTAGTATATATTTAAAGCTGTTTTTCTTACTTTGAAAATAATTGTATTGACATTAAATACCACACTGAAGAAATGGAAAAGTCATTCTCAATTCTAGATGACAAAGTAAGTTATTAACAATAAAAGGATGGTATAAAGGTTAAAGTGGAACGTATGCTTCTTTGTTAACAAATCTACGCCATACATATGTTGTAACTGCAAATCCTTCTGAAACCCTACAGCGTAACCTGACGTGCTCCTCCCTAGAAATGGCATGTCCATGCAGCCCACAATGACTGTGATTGACCCATTCAGTACCGTTGTTTTGTCCTGTGCATTTCCAGCTGCCACTTGTTCTGCCACCATTATTCAAGTTGACTGAGAGAATGGGTCAACTCGAAAAACAGAAACCCCACCATCTGGTCTACATGGTAGACGCTACTTGCATTCAACACAAAAATATAAATTAAGCTTGAGTGTGAAAGCGATGTAATGTGTCCACCTTCATGTGATAGATATAGTCATGTGAAAAAGTTTTCATAGGATATGCAGTGCTGTTAAAAACTAAGTAAATCATTACTGCTTCCATAAGAAATAAGAGGTTAAGTAGCAGCCAGGTGCTTCTAATTTAACCCACTTGGTTAACTGATCATCAGCCAGTGAGAGCACCTCTACAAAAGCAGAAGCTTTGGTCAGAGAAATTGGAAAAAAAAAAAAACCCCAAAGCTACATCTCAGACTCCACAAGCCCCACTTAGCATGTTAAATTTTAAATTCATGACAGTACAAGTGGAGAAAGACCGAATAAGCATGGCCTGTTTTGAAGGGCTGTCAGGAAAAATTCTGTTCATACTAAAACGAGCAT
This sequence comes from Etroplus canarensis, assembly GCA_015106775.1. Classification (NCBI taxonomy): domain Eukaryota; kingdom Metazoa; phylum Chordata; class Actinopteri; order Cichliformes; family Cichlidae; genus Etroplus; species Etroplus canarensis. The sequence goes on from VUQH01034199.1 coordinate 3,482, forward strand.
GGCAACACAACTTAGGCTTGCAAAGTTGCATCTGAACAAAGACTTATGGAATAATGTCTAAATCAAAGTAGAGATGTTTGGCCATAATGCACAGAACTACATTTAGTGAAAACCAAACACGGCATATCAGCACAAACACCTCATACCACCTTTCAAACATGGTGGTGTAGGGGTGATGGTTTGGGGCTTGTTTTACAGCCACAGAACCTTTATCCATGTGACTGTGTTTTCCAGATTTTAGATAATTATCGGAATCCCATCCTGAGATGGTTAATATTTCCACATTAAAGCAAAAAACACTTGGACAAGGTTATATCTAATTTTATAACTGCAACATTGTTTGACAAAAGCACTGTTCATGCGAGTTGAAGATAATTTTGGCAATATTTTCATTAGTGCTGCACAGTATGCCAGTCTTAATTTGGTGTACTGCTAAAAGAGACAAAACACACACTGTAGCTTTCCAAGTGGCTTAAATGAACTTATTAGCTGAAAAGCAAGAATCTATATAAACTGTTTACCCTTCTCACTCAGGATGGATCATTCGTTCCATATATAATTATAAGAGAACATTTAATAATCCACAACTAACTCTTTTCACAGAGCAAAAAATACAGCACACTGTAATCCATGAAACATAAACAGATTGTAACGCACACTTACAAAATTAGAAAGGACTGTGTCACTACATTTGAGAACAGTAAAGACAGATGGAGGATGAAAATGGTTGTGTAGTTTAATTTTGTTTGTTCTATTTCCTTTTTTTATGATGATATATATATAATGACAGAAGAATTTGTTTTCTCGGACATGCTAAAAAGCCTCTGTGTGGGTGCAGCTGCTGCACAGAGACGGCACCTAGCAGGAGAGCAATGGGACCAACAGGTCCATCGCAGAGCAGCATTGTCCTTCAATATTTTTTTACAAGGTGCTTTTCTGAAATCTTACTAAATGGGTTTGACAAGTCGCTAACTCCAGATGACAAAGTTGCTAATTGGCAACAGTCAGGAGACTTGAAGCTGATAATCACTGCTGAGAGTGAAAGAGATGTCATGAGCCCGTGGTGAGATTGATATTTTTCACATTTAAAAAAGTTACCCAAATCCAAAAATTGAAAGTGCTTTAAGTAGATGAAACAGCCAAAACAAATTGTGTATTTGGGTGCAGCTGTAATTGTTTGATCAACCATTAAAGTTTTCTGGAGCCCATAATGATACCTTTAAATTGGCACAGATTTAATTATGGAAAAAGGGGTATCCGGTTTAATGATAAGTTTCAGCCCAAATGGAGCGGAAACCTCCACCCACTAATTTAACTCCTTCTGTTTGTGTTTCTTCACATCAGCCCTTATCCTTGCATCTGCAGACAGCTGGCTTGCTAGTGTTGGCTAAAGCATTGACAGAGTGAACTAAGTTTAATCCGGTTGCTACAGTTCTCCTGGTCAGATAACAACTTTGTCAACAAACACAAATGAAAGCTAGATCAGTGGACTGATCTGTTAATAAAGAAGAAAATCCTTGAAAAGGTGGAGGCTGCAAATGGTTGATATTTCTGCTTCATAAATAACCAAGCCTGCTGCTCTGTAGTGACCTAGAGGTCAAAAGAGTAAAGTTAAGCATAATTTTGTTTAATGATTTTTGAGAGAAAGGTAGCTGAACTTTTACCCCTGTTTGGAGCATGAACTCATTGATATGGCATTGTGTTGAAGCCATTTATTTGGATAATCATCCACTCAGGAGACCCTGTCCACTGCTGGGCTTTACCTTCCCATTGGTCAGTTCTCTGCTCTGCTCCTTTGCTTGCTGGTCACGACTCGGCACCCGTCTGAAGCTGAACAGATGCCAAAGCTTGTTTGATTCCAGGAGCTTTTGAATTATTGCCAGTTATTTGTTGTTGTGATATGATGGGGGGAGGGGATGTGGAGGCTTTTGCTGAAGCAAGCTCTAAGAGATGTTTACTGCAGGGTGCGTATAACTTGGGCCATCAAATATACATTGAGGGAAACGGCATTAAAATGCGGTAAAAAAAAAAAAGTTAACATAATTTGATTGTTTTAAGATGTCTAGGGTCTAAAACTTCTGAAGTAACTGAGTGCGAGTGGGACAAGAACTCTGAGGCTAATACTTATTGACTTGGCTACAGTCCACAGCAGAACTCGTGCAGCAGTGCTATGTCCAGCTAGTATAATTTCTTTGAGTCAGCTGCAGTGCAGCGAATAGAAACAAAATAAAGCACACATTGTTCTTTTTCATACTGTAGGATTTAGTTTGATTAAATAGCTATTGGCGTGGAAGGAAGTTCAGGGACCAAGTTCTCTGATCCGAGTCCTCAGGCTGTGGTCTCACTTTGTGAGCAGTCCAGTGGTCTTGGCATGTAATGAAAGCTCAGAGTTGCCCATTGTTGAAGAGACTGTTGAGCGGCTTAAACAGCAGTAGAGCACTTTCCTCTATTTCTCCACAGCAAAACGAAACGAATGACACACACGTCGTTAAAACAGTAGTAGAGTTCAATATTGTGTTTTATTGTAAACTGTCAGGAAGCATGTGACTGAAAAAACACACCCCTCCACTTCATGGCTCTTATTTTACACTTACAAATGTAATGCAGTGCAGTAGTATTATTTGTTATTTCAACACGTAGCCAGTGGGATATGTATGGTTGTATGGTAGAGCTTTACTGACCATTGTTAACCTGTTGTAGCTTTGTCACGTAGGGTCAGTGTCAAGAGTATGTGGACCCACTGGTAATGTGAGCTTTTCTTTTTCATATTTGTGCTGTTGTTGGTTTTTCAGCTTAGCTGCTCCCATAGAGGACACAGAAGTCTTAATAGAAAAATAGCTTCTTTGTAGTAAAGTAAATGCAAGTGTTAATTCAATGAAACCTCTGCCCTGCTGTCATGATTATTCATTATTATTAATAATTCAAAAGAGCAATCCTGGTGGAGGCCAACTTCCATCAGGCTTGGGTCTGACGCAACGTTCCCTCTAAGCTGCGCGTTTGCGCGCTGCATAGATTTCCTGCACGCTGCATAGATTACCTGCGCGCTGCATAGATTTGCTGTGCGTGGAGGACATGGGAACAATGCGCGATTGCGCAAGCGCACAGCTTAGGGGGAACGTTGGTCTGACTTATTCCTGGCAATGTGAATCAAGCTGTTAAGATTGTACAGAGAGTGTATAGCCCATAACTAAGGGCCATACTCCCAAAGCACCCCCACAGGACACCCTGAGAAATGCAGTCAAATGATTTCTCCAGGTCATTGTAACACATGTAGACTAGTTGGACAAACTCCCACGCACCCTCTGTCTCAGATTTGGTGGTCTCAGGATCTTGTCTCTGTTTTTGGCCGATGATGTGGTTCTGTTGGCTTTATCAAACAGTGACCTCCAGCTTGCACTGGGGTGGTTTGCAGCTGAGCGTGAGAATCGGCGAGAATGACAGTGAGCGTCCTCAAGTCTGAGGCCATGGTTCTCAGCAGGAAAGGGGTCATGTGCTCACTCCTGGTTGCTGCTTCAAGTGGGGGAGTTCAAGCATCTTGAGGTCTTGTTATCGAGTGAGGGAAGGAAGGAGTGGAAGATTGACAGAAGGATTGGTGCAGGACTGGCAGTGATGCAGACTCTGTACCGGTCTGTTGTGGTGAAGAGAGTGCTTAGCGTGAAATTGAAGTTGTCAATTTACTGGTCAGTCTTGAAACTGTGGGTAGTAACCATAAGAATGAGCTTGCAGATGTAAGCAGCGAAAATGAGCTTCTTGGATGTCTGGGCTCTCCCTCAGATATGGAGTGAGGAGCTCAGTCATTGAGGAGGAATTCGGCATAGAGCTTCTACTGTTCCATATTGAAAGGTCTTACCGGCATGTCCAGCTGGTAAGAGACCTTGGGGTAGCCCAAGATTATTTTTTTTGCACTTATTCCTTTTTGTAATGAACTTGGCTGTTGCTCCTTTTCCTGTTCAAGAAAACTTTGTAGCATGTTCCTGGATATCAGTAATACCACCAGAGAATACCACCTTTTGTTTACATATTTTAGTCATGACATACAGTAGACATAGATGCTGACACTCTGCTTACTACATTGGAAATTACCCTGTTGTATAATGGAATTTTCTTATCAAGAGATGATAGTTATTCAGAATGATAGGCCTCTGTGCAAAAGAATTCACTGTAAGTGAGTCATGATAAGGAAACAAACTAAATGTTTTGAAATTAAAAATAATACAAGCTTTTATAAGTCATTTAGTCTCTCCTTAAACCCATTATTGATATGTTTAGTGAGGATCCTGCAGGGCACTGTGAAGGCCCTTGCTATAGTCCTAGTGCACCTGCTTACCCTATATGTGGATTTTCTTACACACATTTTTATTGAAAGCATTTGTATTCTTCAGTTTGAGGAGGACAGGGGAGAGAGGAGGATTCTGTTGGCAGTCACCTGTGCTGTTGTGTGTTGTGGCTAGCCCTGTCTAATTGGTGGAACCTGTATGTGTGTGTGTGTGTGTGTGTGTGGTTAGATGCATGGACCCATCCCAGCACGTCTGGCCCTGCAGCTGCAGCAGAGCTAATTTTAGCCCAGGATGTGCGTACGCCTCAGTTCCCCTATCCTGGCCTATGAGAGATGAGGAGAGGATGAGGGAGGAATGGTTGCTGATTTTTCTATCTTTCTCTATCTCTATTCTATTCTTTGCACCTGTATTTTATTTCTTTCTATATTACCTACCCACTATGTATATTTGTGTGCCCAAAGAAGTAGTTAGTTGTGTCTCTGTCCACATGTCCCTGGGGCAGCACTATTGATTTGCACAGGAGCATATTGATTTTAGTCATTGTTGCCTGCCTGTTAGTGACCTTTATTCACTAAATGTCCTTTCGGTCAGTTAGTCCCTGGCAGAGGTGTGTATGTACCTGTCTGCCTGTCTCTCTGTTTCTTTAAACTGTATGTGGCCATTATTCTGTACGGAAGACTGGAAAAGGGACCATTTTTCCACTATTGTTTTTTCCCTGTTTTTGCTATAAATAAACTTATTCTATTCCTGGGAGGACAGCCTACTCTGCAGGTGAGTGGCTGGTTATAGTTACGATAGAGAGAGACACAGAGATTATAGCAGACTGGTTCACTATAGTCGGGTATTAGAGGTATTAAGAGGTAGGGTATTAATCCATCTACCCAGGGAAAGTGTCTGGATAGTGTGTGATAATGATTGTGTGTACATTATATGATGCACGCATGCATTAAGTAATTTCCCCCCAGGGATTAACAAAGGATTCTGATTCTGATTCTGACCAAAGAGGAGCATTTTAGTCTTCTTCTACCTTCAGTCATTTGAATTCTGCTGCATGTTAATTTGCAAGTTAGTGACTGATAATTCTCTGCACAGTGCTACGAAGTGTCAGTGTAAAAATAGCCTAACCTGAAAGACGCAGGATGCTGATGAGCTCAACGTAGACACAACAATTGATTATTGGATCTCGTGGGGTTATATTTATCTTACAGAAGATAATCTCAGGGGAAAAAATTCTCTATAGTCAGTGGCTCAAAAAAATTATAAAAACTCTTTAGTTTTATCTTGGTGGTATTCCTCTCTATACTCACTTTAGCACCATTAGCCTGGACAACATTTCTGCATTTATGGATATAAAACAGTCTGTACTGGACTTTGTGTTCTGACTTTCTTGCTAAACAGATTAGAAGCAAAGAAAGGGATCAATAAACTGTCACACTGTCATTCGTGGATATTCAGTTTATGATGGTAGCAAGCAAACTTGAAAGAAAAAGGACAACGTCAAAAGGGGACCAAACTGTGCAGGGAGAGAGTTTGCTCAGGTTCAATAATTCATGGCTGGCTGAGCTAAACTGACCTTGGAAAGTCCCCAGTGTTGGACTGTTGAAACCTGGGCCAGCTCATTTAGGGCAGAGAGGAGAAGTTGAGACAAATGCTCGTGTGTGTGCAACCTCCCTTTGGGGAATTTTTTTTCATTTGTTGATGCAGACATCATTTCTCCCTTTGGATTTTATGACTTTAGTTCACATACACATTTATTCTTCAACACAGCCTGAACTCTTAAGCAAGCTTTCTTGTAATTTCTTTAAGTAATCTTCAGGAATATTTCTCCAGGCATCTTTAAGGATATTTCAAAGCTCTTCTGTGGATGTAGGCTGCCTTTTGTTCTGTTCTCTGTCAGGATGATCCCACAATGTTTCAGTAATATTGAAGTCTGGGCTCTGGGAAGACCAATACACGACTGATGTCCATAGTGGTCCACAGTGTTCCATTGTGTGTTTTTCTATCCAGGTAGGCTTTTACTGCATTGACAGTGTGTTTGAGATCATTGTTATGCTGAAAAATGAAGACATAGCCAATCAGACACTTTTCAGATGGTATTGCATCTGAATATACTTTACTGAGTTTATAATTCCATCAATTTTGACAAGATCCATGACCGCTACAGAGCCTCCACTGTGTTTTACAGTACAGTAGTGTGTTTTACAGTTGTAGAAACTCACTGTGACTTTCTGCTGTCCTCCTCTGTACATATTGAGGAACAAAAAAAAATATTATTCTGAAAATGGTCAAGTACAAGGACTGGACTGAAAATGAGTGAAAACGCACACAATGTGCAAAGAAAAACTTTGAAAGAACTTCAGAAAGACTGGAAAACTATTGTGCAAGACTACTTTAAAAATTACAAGAAAGTCTGGCTTCTTGGAAGCAGAAATATAAAAAAATGTAGGGTGGCTTGAGACTTTTGCACAATACTGTATAGGCATCAGCAAAGGTTTTCTTTAAAGAACTATTAAACAACAGTTGTGTCTCCTCTTTGTGACTTTGTCACAAATAAATCACTGAGCAGTATAATCAACTACCTCTAAATGAGTCTCATCCTCCATATGGACTCCAAGTGCACCTTGTTCTGCTTTGCATTTTAGATAAGTTTGACCTAGCAGCACTTGCTGTTGTGGTTAGAGTGACCCTCCCCCTCACAGATCTCCAGGGGAGAATAAAGATTGTTGTCATCAGCTGCAGTTCAAGATGCTGGAGCTGAACTGTCTAAATTTGGGATGAGATCCTCTCTGGAGAGGCAGGTGATTGATATCAAGGAGCACCACAATAGCAACCTGGCCAGTTAACCCTCAGCCAAATGGCTAGTTAAGTAGTAATGACTTCTTCTTTTTTTCTTCTTCTTCTTTCGGCTGCTCCTGTTAGGGGTCACCACAGCGGATCATCTGCCTCCATCTCACCCTATCCCTTGCATCCTCTTCCCTCACACCAACCCTCTGCATGTCCTCCTCCACAACATCCATAAATCTTCTCTGTGGTCTTCCTCTTCTCCTCCTGCCTGGCAGCTCCATCCTCAATGTCCTTTGTCTAATATACAGTGGGTACGGAAAGTATTCAGACCCCTTTAAATGTTTCACTCTTTGTGTCATTGCAGCCATTTGCCAAAATCAAAAAAGTTCATTTTATTTCTCATTAATGTACACTCAGCACCCCATCTTGACAGAAAAAAACAGAAATGTAGAAATTTTTGC
>VUQH01034200.1:0-11047 GCA_015106775.1 Etroplus canarensis
CTGACAAAAAGACAGGAGGTGGAGCTGGAGGTGGCAGAACTGAGGATGTTGAGATTTTCCCTGGGAGTGACCAGGATGGACAGAATTAGAAATGAGTACATCAGAGGGACAGCTCATGTTGAGAAGTTTGGAGACAAAGTTAGAGAGGCAAGGCTGAGATGGTTTGGACATGTTAAGAGGAGGGATAGTGGATATATTGGACAAAGGATGTTGAAGATGGAGCTGCCAGGCAGGAGGAGAAGAGGAAGACCACAGAGAAGATTCATGGATGTAGTGAAGGAGGACATGCAGAGGGTGGGTGTGAGGGAAGAGGATGCAAGGGATAGGATGAGATGGAGGCAGATGATCCGCTGTGGCGACCCCTAACGGGAGCAGCCGAAAGAAGAAGAAGAAGATATTTATTATTATTTTAAGCTAAACCTGCCAACTGTGTTGTTACATTTGCTAACTTTTCTTATTCCTGTTTTCATTTTGCTCTTCAGTAAAATAATAGACAAATGACCAATGTCTTTTAGAACAGCAGTCAAACGTGCTCAGTTCCCATACTCCTGCCATCTGTTTGCCATACAGTTTGCATTGGGGTGTGTGGTAATTAGATTTGCACATTCCTGAGATGTTTCTTTTCCATGCAAATGTAACTTGATAATTTAATGTCAAATGATTATTCAATCCAACCCAAATAAAGCTCTATCTTTTTGCAAAGTAGGAAGTATTTAGGTGATAAGTGAAGCACTCTTTCCCCTGGTTCTCCTGATCAGAGAAGGGCAAACTAATGAGGCTGTGATATTCTGCAGCACATAACCAAATCCTCCCAAGTTCTCTCACAGGCTGCTGTGTGATTTGCTTTGTGGAAAGGTTTCTGAAATGGAAATGCTGGAGAACAACGCACAAAAGGGACATTATCTCTCAGATGTCCATGTCCTTTTCTAACTGGGCATATCTGTCGCTTTTGAAAGACGGAAATTGTGTATCCAGGAAAACAGACCCGAAGAAAAGGATTGTTACCCCAGTACGTCATATTGGAGAGGTTCAATTTGAGCTTATTGTATAAAGCACTGCTGTGTGAACTTTGGAGTTTTAATGAAGGCGTGAGTCATTCAGAAACATGTTGTTTTCCTATATGTTGGGCCTAGCTTCATTCTCACTTCTTCATTGAGGTTGACATAGCAGTTTTGCCCCAGATTCACCTTTGAAACAGAGAGAAATCAGTTTGAAGAAAATATAAACGGAGAATGGTGATTATGCTGTGTTGGTTTGTTCTTTTGCCCCCCATTGTATTGTAGGATAATAACACTGGAGTTGAGGTTGGTTGATCAAAAGTAGCAAGCACTACCGTGACCTTGAAGACTGGTTGTTTTCATTTCATGCTACACTGAAGTGCTTCATTATCCACTCAAATGTCTCAATTGCAGGTGTGGACAGATACACCCAGTTCAGCTGTGAAGCTTATAGCTCAAAGGGAATCACCACGTCCAAAGAAGCACACGTCAACATTAAAAGTAAAACTGGATCCTTTTGGGAATATTCAGGTCTAATATTCCAATTGCTTTACAAAGTGGCAGTTAATACTGTTTTTATGGTGTTTTCCAGTTCTTCCAAGTCCTGTGTCTAACGTTACTGTGACAGAGAGGCAGTCCAATAAGTTGAAGTTGAGTTGGAGCCCTGGACATGATGGCTTCTCTCCACTCACTAAATGCCACATCAGAGTAAGCGCCATGTTTCAACCAAGTGCCATCCTTTAAATTCATCAAATCCAAACAGTGTCATCATTTAACATTGTCAGACTGATCAAACATTCTCTGTTTCATTTAAGGTTAAAGAGGTGAGCCGGAGGAAAGGGGAGGTGATGACCACCAGAATCATCAATGTCACAGTGCCACCTTTTCACAGTGAAGTCCCTGGGCTGCAGGCAATGACACGGTACAACATGAGTGTTTCCTGTAGCAATGAGGTGGGGTCTTCTCCTGTCTCCGTGTGGATCCAGAGCAATACCACAGAAGGAGGTGTGTTGATGCTTAAAGAACAGTGCAGATACGTGCAGGTTGACTTTGTTGGCAGTTACTCATACACTAAATAATTTGCAACACATACATGACTGTAACAGGGAAATATTAATACAGTAGCAACAGGGAAATAAAATGAATTAAATTCATCCAGGCATATGAAGCTTGGTGTATATAAAAAAGACTGAATCTGTATTTGTCTTACGAATGACCCTGATATTTACTATATAGAAGCTTTGTGTTATGCCCCTGGATCCTTCACATCATTCTTGTTTGTGTTTCAGGAGCACTATGTAATTAGCCAACTACTTTTCCATCCAAAATGTGCTTAATGTAAGCCTCCTTGCTGTAACAGCATGTAATAACTGGAATTTTCAGGACAACTACCTGCTCTGTCCGCAGCAATTCTCCTTCAGAAAAAAATGTATCCACTAAAATGCTGTTGTTTTCCTGAAGAGTAACATAGAAAATAGGAGTGGTTTCACTCAGAAAACACAAAGTCCTTACTGGGTGGAGCTGCTTTCAACTTCCTTCCTAAAGCCACCACAGGGGATATTTTAGTTGAAAGATCTGATATGCTATTACTGAAAGTGACCACATACCAAACTGTAATCAAAGATTTCAGCCTTACTGAGGTTTCTTTTGCTTTATAGGTTGGTATTCTGTATGAAGTTTCTTTACTCCTTAATGACTGAATCATGTCTTAATCCCTTTTTTCCATTTCTTGTTACATTCTTAGTGCCATCAGTTTATCCCCGAAATGTCACTGTGCATCTAAATGATTCTCAGCTGGTGATCAGGTGGAAGCCTCCGCCTGATGATAAGATAAATGGCATCCTACGTGGTTATGATGTAATTATCAGATATGGCACACAGGAGAAAAAGGTGAGTTTGCCTCCAATGTAGTAATGAAATATTTAGCCTTTTGTTTTGGCTTTGACTTTTCCATTATCTTCAGAAATTGAGCTTTCTTGTTTAGTCAGCATTGACAATTAGATTATTATGAAACGAGGGCTGAATGAGATTAATCACTGGGCCGCTGTGGAATAATTTAGATTAATTGCAATCAATATGCATTCATTATTCATTTAGTTTCATTTTGTGTCGGCAAAAAGACCATGACACAAGGCAATATATATAAAACAGACATGGTGTCAAGATTAAAATATAAAATATCAAAAAACATACAATTTGTCAGAGGTAGACTTACTGAGGTCCCAATGTCTCATGAGGGTGGCTTGGCGCAAGTTGGGAATCGCCGTTGCCGAAGTACTTGCAGAGGAATTCCTGAATAATGCATGTGGTACTTTAAGCAGGAAGTGCTTCGGTGAAATGAAAACTTCTTCTTGCAAAGTGTGCAAATTGTTCCGTTTTGTTTTTTGGTTTTTTGTACACAAACTTCCTATCAAGAGGGCCAATATAATCCATCTTGATCAAGTCGGTTCTGCCACCAGATAGTGTTGGAGCACCAATCTGTGCCAGTGAGTGAAACTGTGGGATTTTAAGTCATTGTACGCTGTGCAAGTGTGAATTGCATTAAAATTTTTAATCAAACTCATCATTCAAGTTGATGAATCTGGATTAATGTTTTAATTTTGACAGCCCTATATAAAACATATTTTTTAATGGAAAGACTTGAAATACACATTCTGATTTAAAGTGAATGCCTGTGGTTGCAGTGGTAACACCAAAACAAGTTCAAGCATGCTTACATTATATTTCCATCCTATGAAATTGACCAACACTCACACTGTAAAAGGAAGGGGTATCCTATTTTTGATGTTTATACTAGGTAAATTTTGACCAGCATAACGACAGACCTTGAACAGTGTATGGCAGTAACAATGAAATTTACAGCTGCAGCCATGAAAAAAATGTTTCACTCTATGTAGTCCCGTGAAAAACTTAAGTTCAACCCATGATTCAGTAGCTTGTAGCACCACATATATCAGCAATAACTTAAAGTAATCATTTTCTGTCTGACTTTATCAGTCTTTTGGCCTACTCTTCTTTACAATGTTGCATCAGTTAATTTAGATTTGTGGGCATTCATTTATGTATTGATTTCTTAAGTCCCACATGTTAAAGTCTGGACTTTGACAGAGCCATTGCAACACCTTGATTCTCTACCATTCTGTTGTAGATTTGCTGATGTGCTTAGGCTCATTGTACTGTTCCATTACCCATTTTTTAACCAAGCTTTAGCTGTCAAACAGATGGCCTCACATTTGACTCAAAAATACTTTGGTATACAGAGGAGTTCATGGTGGACTCGGTGACTGCAAGGTACCCAGGTCCTGTGACTCTAAAACAGATCCAAATCATCACCCTTCCACACTGTGGCTGACAGTTGGCATGAGGTGTTTGTGCTGGTAAACTGTGTTTAGTTTGCACCAAACATGGGCCTGTGCATTATAACCAAGCATCCAAGCAACTTTGGTCTTATCTGTCCAAAGGACATTGTTCCAGAGGTTTTATGCTTTGTTCAGATGCAACTTTGCAAACCTAAGCTGTGCTGCCATGTTCATTTTAGAGAGATGCTTTCTCCTGGCAACCCTACCAAACAAGCCGAGGCCTACTGTCATTATCCTGTGTTTTTGTGTTCTGTTTTGTATGGTTTTTGAGGTTTTTCTTATGGTTTTGAATTTTCTAGTTCTTATGCTCAGTTTATTGTATTCTCAGTTTATGTTTAAGCCTCCGTTCTTGCCCCTGGTTAGGCAGTTGTTAGATCTTTTGAGTCTCTTCTGCCAAAGTTTTAGACCCTGCTTGTTTTTAGTGTTCTCTGTGCTATCCTTGTGTTCTTGTTCATCAGTCAAGCTTAGTCTTGTTTCTATGTGTTTTGTTGTGTTCTCACTTCCTTTTTTTACTTTGGTAACTAGTCAGGTCTTGTGCATTATGTTTAGTTTTAATTCCTACCCTTGATTGTTGCCACCTGTGCTCCTCTCCCTCTTGTTGCTCGTTTGTCTGTAGTCTGTGTGTATTTATGCCTCTGGTACTCTACTGTTCATTGTTGTGTCGTTGGTCTATATCTCCTTATGTTAGGGTGTGTTCCTTGCCTGGTTTTGATTCTTATACAGCAGAATCCTAGTTTTGTATCTTGTGGACTTTGTTTTATTTGAAGGACTCTGAAGACATTAAAGTTTGCCTTTTTCTCATCTTGTGTCCTGCATTAGGGCCCTCTCTTTTCATTCTCTGGCAAACTATGACACCTATAGAGTCTGAAATGTAACTCTTGAGTATTTTGCAGTTTCTCTGAGCATTGCATGGTCTGACTTTTGGGTGAATTTGTTGGGATGCCCACTCCTGGGAAGACTGTTGTGTTATCAGACACCTGAATGCTGCAGACCAGTGAACAACCAAAACTTCTGTTTTTATAGAGGCAATCACACTGCTCGTTTAATCAAGTTGATTTAATTAGCAGCACCAGGCTGCCATTTACCCTCTTAGTTACGGTGGAAGGGTGCAGTGAAGCAACAACAGAGGGAAATCTTAATTTTGCATAATGAGGAACTCAATACAGCTGTGATACAGTGTAATACTGTAAACAGTGCAACTGGTGTAAATGTGATGAAATTAGAATTAGCATGCACACAGAGTTTTCTGTGAATCCTTTGTGAACTAGGATGCACTTTATATCAAGTGTGTGAATGGTGACTCTTTCATCAACAATGAAAACCACTATATAGATAGGTAATTACCTGATTTAAACATAAATGTTACAAATTGTATCAAAATGATAAAAATCTTAAAGGGGACTGATTGTGCTTTTTCTTAAGTGTCATTTATGCACTGTGTGTTCTAGTTGATGCGTAGTTTGAGCATCTCAGCAGCTCAGGCTTCATATTGCTTTCATTTCAGTTTCTGGCCATTTTTTTCTGGTCCTGGATTTCACTGACATCAGAGAGAGGAAACATCCTTAATATGGTCATCTCTGGCACATTGCTTAGGCCCCCACCCACGTTCTGTTTAAAGGAAATCAGAACAAAGTTGGCTTATTTTTTCTTAATTATTTAACTTATAATTAAAAAGAATAAGTGGTGTTGGAAAGTAAGCTGCCAACATGGACTGGACACACACACATGTTCACATTTATATACCACCAAAGATATTAATCATCATATAAACTTTTTATACTCACATGTAGTAGCTCTACAGTAGCAGGAAACTGAAATATAAGTTTCTCTACAACTGGCACAGCATTTATCTTTCCCCTGTGAATAGGTGTTGTATTATGAACAATAGCATGGGTATGGTTTAAATGCAGTGTTATCTATATTTTTTAGAGCTATTTTTAATGAGAAAAACTAATATATGAAAAATATAAAAGAAAGAATGTTGCAGTTTTGGAATATTTGAACCTCCCTTTTTTCCCTACTGAACCAAAGGTCATCTTTGTATTTATTTGTAAATAGCAGTTTATTCACTTGCCTCAACTTTCAACAAGACAGTGAAAGTCATTTTCAGGAAGCCTCTTTCATTAGAAACACTCTCTAAGAAATAATGCTAATTTCTTTCTCTTTTTCATCAGATGTTGAGTACCATAACATATGATGCTGCTGGTGTAGTCATACTTCTGTTTGTGCGTTAGTGTCCTCTACTACAATAGTGTGACTCCATGCTTCCCGTCTGTGTTGTAGTTAAAGGAAGCTGATAGTGTAAAAACTGGTCATCAGTACTTTTCTCCATTTGGCATGTGGCCCTGAGTCATCACAATGTAACCAGAATATGAAAACAATGGGACGTGTATTCGAGTCCCAAATATTCCTATGCATTGTCCAGTCAGGTGGTGATGTTATTACTGAAGCAGTGACTCGAAATATGAACAAAAGCAATATGTCTAATCTTCTAGCTTACCTGATTCTGCTGTATAAGAATCAATGAAGAGGAAAAGTCAGGATAAATAGTTGAAATATACAAATCAGATATAAATTGGAACAAAAGAATTAGTGCTCATGATTTAGAATTTTTTTTGTAGTATAGGTCAATAGAGGTGCCATCATCTTCTATTGAACCTGAATGGGATTCTTAAAATTTGCCGATAATTTAGTGCTGCAGGAATATTTAACCTATTATTGCCTTTTGTTTATTGTCACAGACACAATATTAATCATGGGTTTAGCACTGTCTGTCAGCATTTTGAGAAAGCAGAGCAGCCTGAAATGTGCCGTTTACCGTATGGTGTTGTGAAATATAGGACTATGTCTGTCACATGCTCCCTCCCATTGAGCACATGAGCTTATCTTGAAAGTTTGTGTCCTTCCCTTTTTTTTATAAGGACTTTCTTTATAAACAACAATCACCACTGTGTAGTTCCCTTTGTCTTTTCCTGTGTGAACTCAGCTTTATATGTTTTGGGATTTTTATTTATTGTATTGCATTTATTGGAAAGGAGCAGAAGGAAAGAGAAAGAGAAAGAAGAAGGAGACAAAATGAGAATAAGGACAGGACATGCAGAAAAGTTGCTGAGCTGGATTTGAGTTGTTACACAAACATACAAGATGTTCCTCAGAGTCCTCTTCTATCACAGTGTCTCTGAAATAGCTCTTTTTGGGGCTTGAAAGCAGGCTTCCTTTTTAGTTTATTTACTTGACTTGATGTACCATTAAAACTCTTTAACGGTTCAACCTGTTACCTATATTCTTCTGATTAGATGAACCTTTCTCTCCAGTATGATAATGATTAACCTCACCATCCGGTATGACACTAATAAGACACAATTCACTTTATCCCTGTTGTTTTGTGCTATTTATGCTGCTGCAACCCATGCAAATTTCCCCACTGTGGGACAATAAAGGATTATCTTATCTTGTCTTATCTTATCTTATCTTATTTCAGGTACACAGTCCTACTACTTGGGCTGTTGTAGCTGTGCAGGAATTCAACACAACCTACAGTGTGGAGGTGGCTGCATGCACACAGGCAGGGAGCGGCATGGTTAGCCCACGGATCGAGTTGTTTGTGCCAGAGGACAGTAAGCGGCTCTATTGATTTATCTCCTCATCTGGAAGCTTTGAGCATTATACACTGGCCAACACAGTTCAAATGATGTATTGTTCTATACTAAAATAGCATTAATACCATACAGATAGACACCAGTGCCTATTAAGATTATGATTTTTTAGCAACACTAGCAGCAAAGGACATGGGATTGCAATGACATCAACTACTTTGGTCTAAGATCGTAAACTTTAAAACTTTTGGATGAGTTGCCATGAAATTCAATAAGCACATTCTTGGTCCCTAGAGAGTGGTCTTTTAAATCAGGATTTCATCTCGTCTCAAGCTTTGGTGAACAAATTTCAAAAGTAATGACCACCCTCGGTTGTACGTGTGCTTTGTGTTGTGTGCGAAGCAAAGATTGTGAACATGGTAAAGGTTAGTGTTCTGGTATTGTACTGTAGTGTTGCGGTATTGTTATTTTTTAAGCATGTTAAGAATCTGTTAGCGTTCATCTCAGTTCAACACTGACTGTATTCTGTCCTAGCCTTTTTCACAACCTGATAAGGTGGGCTTAGCTTTACATTTTTTGAAAAGGGATCATATGAAATCGAGGTTACTTTGAAATCTACTTAATCAGCTGTGGTAATATAATTCAAAAATCTCATGCTGAAAATAAGATTTTAGCTTGCTGAATTTCTGAGTGTCAAGTTTCTAAACTTGGATTGTGTTTCTCATTTCTTCTTCTTATCTCAGAATCAACCATAACCCCTTCCTCCAGCCCTGACACAGGGATTCCACACAATTTTCGTGTTGTGCTGATTGTGTGTAGTGTCTTTATTCTGCTGCTCATCCTCTTGGGGGCTCTCTGTTTACGGAACCGGACTTATGACTCCTGTTTAAGGTATGCTGTCAATTACTGACTAATAATCAAAGATCCTCCAAGTATGATAATCTCATCTTTGAAATTGTTACTTATCTGTGTTTTCATGATTCAGTGGTCCTTACTTTGATTAAATTTAGACTGGCACTGTGTGTTAAATATGTTTTCTTCAGTAGTTAGACTTACAAGAATGGAAATCTTCTGGATTCACTTCATAAACTGCTTTTGCTTCCACTTAGTCATCGTAGTCTGCACTGTAATAACTATGCAGCTGCAGAGATGGACAACAAGCATCTGCGAAGCTCTGGGATTCTTTATTATGAAAGCTGTGACTCATTCTTGCTGCTCAGGATATGGATAAGGAATGTGTCACAGGCTGCTTTTTAGATAGGAAAACAGTATCTGACCTCAATTCAGGAAGACAACAGCATAGAGGACTTCCTCACTATTACCACTTTTTTAGCTGAGATTTTAGCGTATGTGTATTATTTCTGATCTCCAATAGACAGGGGACTGTCAACTTTCCCTGATTTTTCTTTTTCTGTCTCCCCCTGCAGGCAACTGTGTGGAGATGAAGAAAAGTTGCAACCTGTCATACAGTACACTCCACAGAGGTCCTACAATCGATCAGCCATAGGAATCACACGTATGTTCGAAAATGTAACTGCAGAAAGATTAACATGCATTTAGACATTTATGTTGGCCTGTTATCTTGGCATATATACAATAAAATGGTGTTCTTGGCTGTCTCCAGTTGGGAATCTTGGGATTAGTGATGAACTCCAGGCCAAACTTCAGGATGTGATGGTAATGAGGAGTCTGCTCTCAGTGGGGAAAGTTCTTGGAGAGGGTGAGTGAACATATTTATATTGCCATCTTGCTAAATAATTACAGCATATACAAGTATTTCTGATTCATCTTTGTTCTTCACTAGGTGAGTTTGGCTCAGTATTCGAAGGACATTTTAGACAACCAGATGGCACATCAGAAAAAGTTGCAGTGAAGACAATGAAATGTGAGTGTTGTGTTATGAACAGACTAGCCTTAAATATTTATGAACTTCAAAAAAGGTTGAACTTACAAAAATGTTCTTGCATATAGTGGAAAGTTTTTCTCAAAGAGAGATTGAAGAGTTCCTGAATGAGGCAGCCTGCATGAAAGATTTCAACCATCCTAATGTCATCAGACTGCTTGGTAGGAGATTAATTTATTAGTTTTATTATTTATTATATTTTTGTAGAATCCCACGACTCTTGTTTCCCCTTTGGTGCCTTTTCATCTTTTATATATCCATATATCATTTGTTTGTGCTGTCTTGTCCTCTTTAGGTGTATGCCTGGAAGTAGGTCCAGGACATTTTCCCAAACCCATGGTCATTCTGCCATTCATGAAACATGGAGATCTACATAGCTTCCTGTTGCGCTCACGACATGGAGAGAGTCCAGTGGTACGATTTTAGCCAAAAACTAAAATAAATATTCTAAATTATATTTATAGGAGGGTGACACAGCAGTGCAGTGGTTGGCACTGTCACCGCAAAGTAAGAAAGATGCATACTGAGCCTCCTGAACAGCTGGGCCTTTTTCTGTGGAATCTCCCTGTGTCTGCATGGGCTTCCATTCACAGCCCAAAGATGTATATGTTAGTTTTGTTGGGGATCCTAAATTGGCTGTAGGTGTGAATGTAAGAATGTGTGGTTGTCTAGCTCTTTAGCTGGTCAGGAGGGCCAGCTCTGTCCTGGGCTGCCCATTGGACTCTGTGGAGGTGGTGGGTGAGAGGAGGATCTTGTCCAAACTCACATCCATTATGGACAACAGCTCTCATCCACTGCACCAGACTGTAGAGGAGCTGAGAAGCTCCATCAGTAGCCAACTGAGGCTCCCCCAGTGCAAAAAGGAGCGCTACCGCAGGTCCTTCATCCCCACTGCTGTCAGACTGTTTAACTCTGCTCTGTAACAGTGGTATTACATGTCTGTTGTCTATTACATATCTGTTATCTATTACATATCTACATTATCTATAACTTTCCCTGTATATAAGAGGCTTATCCCTGTATATAAGATGCTTATTCCCTGTATATAAGATGCTTATATTTTGCCCTTATTTTTGACTATTTATACTAAAGTGTGAACTTCTTGCACCTCACTGTGTGTTACTTTTAGGCGGTTGTAACTAGTGAATTTCTCCATTGTGAGATCAATAAAGTTCTATTCTATTCTTTCTA
>VUQH01034201.1:635-14121 GCA_015106775.1 Etroplus canarensis
AGCCAAAACTCACATTGATTATTAAAACCCCTACACAGAATAAACCTATGACCATGTAGGGCAGCACAGTGATGCAGTGGTTAGCACTGTCAGATCACAGCAAGAAGGTCTTGGGACTGAACCCACTGTCTGGCTGAGGTCTTTGTGTGGGGTTTGGATGTTCTGGCACCTGTGCCTGGGTGGGTTCTTCCCAGTCCAACAACATGCTTGTTAGGTTAACTGGTAATTCTAATTTGAGCCTAGGCGTGAATGTGAGCATGAATGGTTCTTTCTCTCTCTCTCAGCTCTATAATAGACTGGTGACCTGTCCAGGATGTACCCTCCCTCTCACCTTCAGCTGGGAGGCTCCAGCCCCCCTGTGACCCTGAACTGGAATAGCAGAAGAAAATGAATAGCTGGATGGCTATGAGCATGGTGGTGGCTGTGTTTATTCTGCAACTGGAGTTTCATTTTAAAAACTGGATGCTCTATTATGTTCCTGTTTCAGACTTCCTGTTCATCTATTCTGAATTTGACACAGTGAGTCAAGATGGACAGACTGAATCAGAATCCTTTATTAATCCCAGGGGGGAAATTACTCCCTGGCTGCTTCTGAAACACTTGGATGGGGCCATCCAGGTATAACCAGCAACCAGAGTTTATTAGGTGATTCCTTTTAGCTTTTTTCGCTGCACTCTGTTCAATTATATTTTATTTACGTAGCATCAGTCCAGAACAACAGATGTCTTGAGGTGCTGTATATTCTAAGACAGTTGGCAACAGTGGAGAGGAAGAACTCCCTTTTGACAGGAAGAGACCTCCAACAGAACCAGAGAGGGACAAACCACCTCAGTCTTGTTTTGAAAATTCAGTTGCTCCTAACCTGCTAGCCATGGCACATCCTGTCCTTGTGCTATCTAAACCAGGTGACCCGCTGGCAGGCCTCAATATGATTCAGCTGCTTCACCCATGGGAAGTGTATACTCATACTTTACTGTTCTGGACTGCAACAGTCGACAGTAATCTTCTTCCTGCTCTGTAGATCCGCTATGAGATAGAGGACCAGTAAAACAAGACTAAAAGCTGCAGCAAGTGGAGAACCAGTTCACATACCAGCTCTGAACAAGAACTACCAGCTGCATTCCAAAACGTGGTGATGGCTGGTTGAGAAAGCACCTGATTTCTTGCTCAGTTTTTTGGTGTCACAGAGTTATCATCAAATAAATATTTGCAAAATAGAAAATTATAAACAAAGCCATTTAGGAACACTAAGGACTCCTCTTGTGGGCTACTCTACATTCAAGCCATTTTAGAATAGATTACTTTTTAGAATGTTTTTTCTTTTTAAATTTAACACCAAACTTGTGACTGATATCCACTCTTTCCAAGTGAACACTGTCCCAAATGTGAAGCAGTTTTGATTACAGCACAGTTTGCTTTGTAATCTTTATTCTTAAGCCATTTGTCATCAAAGTTGCATCTTCCTATATCCACAGACTATCAGCCAGCCTGGATAGCAAGGCCTTCTGCTGCTTTGTCTGGTTTTCTTGGGGCGTCATCAAATTCTGTTTTTGTTGCATTTCGGCCACCTTTGGAATTGAAGTGATGAGGCAAACATGTAGCGGGCTTAAAACAGCAGGACTGTATGCTGGAATGCTCAGATGTGACCGCACACACCTCAAACCAGTCCAATTTGAATTTAAGACAATTTAATAATAATTTCTAAGCCTTTTGTGGTAAAAGTGATCTCACCACTGGGATTAATAAAACCTTCAGATTCTGATTCTAAAAAGTAACCCTGGCTATGAAGACATATAGACCTGATCTGCCTTCATTCTTATGAATTTAAAGGAATCCCTTTGCTTGTAATCTAAATCTATCCATTCTTTTCAACCTTCAACTCAGGAGGAAATCAGCAGCACATCAAAGTTAGGTGGGGGTGTGAAGCGGACCCTGCTCCTCTACGCCAACCAAGCTGGAAAGCATTCTTCGTAAAGAGCTCAGCATGTGAAGCAAATTTTAGTTTTATGGTAAAACATAAAACTAAAACTAGTTTCAGAGATTAGCCCCCATCACTATCATACTGTCTTCATCAGTTTCATGTTCACCTGTAAACATAGTCCACAGCTACCAGCTGTGCACATCCGCTTGGCTGCATCAAACATGTCTCTTTCTTAGAGAACCCTGAACGCTTACAGACTGGTAGGTTGTCATTTCCTCCATAATCAGGGTCATGATGGCTGGTTCACTTTGAGAGCAGATGGTCTCCTCACAAGCAGAAGAGTCTCTAAGACTCTTTTCACATTTCTAAATGTGATTTTCACTCGTGTTCCGAGGGTGTTGGTTTCAGTTATCACTTAAAACAAGCAGCATTTTTGACTCTCAATATTTTTTTGGAAAGTGGAAGAGAATGAGGTGGAATCGCAGGCAGGAGACGCTCTGAAGTGGACTTAAACCCTGACCATAAGGTCTCCTAGCTTTCAGGCATGGGTCAAAATAGAGCACCTTGAGATGACTGTTGGTGTGAACTGGCTGCTATGAATGAAGGTAAACTGACACAGAATGCATTGCACACACATAGAAATGGCAGCCTTCATAGGTTAAAATATGTATTAAACATTTAAGGTTTATAAATGTATACTCAAACATATTTTAAGGACAACCACCCACCAACAAGCCACCCTGGCAAACACACAAATCCAGACCCACCTTATCAAAGACTCTGAATGCCTCCCTGATCTCTTCCTCACTGTCAGTGTCCTTCATCTTCCTCGCCATCATTGTCAGGAACTCGGGGAAGTCAATGGTTCCGTTGCCTAGTAGAAGAAGTAGGAGGTAAATATGACTCATGGTTGATGAATGTGTATAAAAAGATGAATTTAACAGATGAATCCTTCCCCATGTCTAGGGGGGAAAGCAGCATACCATCAGCATCCACCTCATTAATCATGTCCTGGAGCTCAGCTTCAGTTGGGTTTTGACCCAGTGACCTCATGACTGTGCCCAGCTCCTTGGTGGTGATGGTCCCATCTCCATCTTTATCAAACAGGGAGAAGGCCTCCTTGAACTCTAGACAGGCAGACGGAAAGGAGGAGGAGAAAATGTCAGAATAACAACACTGACTCTCCAGCTGTTTAACACAGTGAATGTAGTTATTATGTAGTTTAAAAAAAAAACCCTACCAGCAATCTGCTCTTCTGTTAGTTGGTCAGCCTAGAAAAGGAAAACACAGAAGAGGGAATTATAATTTTCAAAAGCTAAAAATCACTGAGGTAATGGGTTTATATATTACTTGGATTCAATATTTAGAAAAGGGAACTAATAGACTATTCTTTCAAAAAAAGCCTCCAAGAGGAAAAAAAATTAAAAGGCATTCTTAGAGGCAAAATCAGCAACTTTTAACTTATAATAAAATATTACTTTTTAAGTCCCGGTGACCACTGAAATAAAAGTAATTTAGATGATGCTTAAAAATAACTGCCCTGAGGTGTTACCAGGATGGCTGCCGATCGGCAAGACTCTTCTACAAGGCCTTTTACAGTCTTGGTACATTAACTTCACCATGCTATACACATTTTACTGCTCCAGCGTCAGGTATTTAACATCTTTTTTTGTGCTGTACTTCTATAGGTAAAATAACGCAAAAAATACATTTCTTAAACATCCACTAGGGAAATTCTTAATTGTATTACACTTTCGATTGAAAATATCTGAATGAATTGTTGCAAGGTGCCTCACTCATTTCAGTTCCTGGGTCACATACATCCCAACTGGATCTTAAGCTAGCAGGACTGCAAAAACGTTTGCCTGATAACCTTCTAAATAAATAATACCTTCAAATTGTTCCACTTTATTTGAGTGCAAAGAAGAGTATATAAACTTAATCATGAACAGCCTCAGATGTATTCAGAAAAATAAAATCTCTGTCCACATTAGAAAGAAAAACTGCCATAGCAAATAACCGTTGGTCCTTGGGCTCACACTTTAAGAAAAAAGCCATAAAATTACAGAGAAGTACTGGCAGGTCATTACCCAGACTTCAGAAATGTGTTGTTACTACACAGATTTTTATATAGTGGGTGCACAAACAATAAACAAAGAAGTTTTTATTTAATGGTCCACCTGTAGTGAACAAAAGAATAAAAATAGCACCTCATGAGCTCATTTTTTGTCATTTAATGATTTGTCTATTACTTCCTCTAGAGTCCAAAATGCATGCACTCATTCTCTGTACCTGGTTCTGCCCACATATTCCACACTACTGGATTACAGCGTTACATAAAAACTAAGAAATAAGAGACCTTCTCCGACTGTCTCTGTTGACTAACAACCTGTGGAATTATTTTCTTAAGTGAAAGACACTGGTCGAATTTTCAGTGAAAATCCAAAGATTATGCTGTCTCCAGAGTGCCTCACTGTCTCTCTTCTGCACCTACTGTAGCCAACGTTGGATTAGAAATCATCAATCCAGCCATGTACTTTCTTCTGCTTATTAAATTCAAGGCTGGGGGGCTGGAGCCTATCCCAGCTGTCTGTCATAGGGCAAGAGGTGGTGTACACCCTGGACAGGTCAGCAGTCTATTATGGGACTAACACAGAGTGACAGATATTCATTCACGCTCACATTCACACCTACAGCCAATTTACAATCACTGATTAACCCAAAGAGCACATCTTTGGGCTGTAGGTGGAAGCTGAAGTACCCAGAGAGAACCCACGCAGGCACAAGGAGAACATGCAAACTCCACACAGAAAAGCCCCCGCTGGTCGGTGGAGTTAAGACAACATAGCTAACCACTGCCCAGCAGTTTTAACTATCATACACACATTCAGTGTGGGTTCAGCGTCTTGCCAAAGGTATGTGAACTTAAGGAGCCGGTTATCAAACCGCCGACCTTCCGATTACAGGACAACCCTGTCTACCAGTTAGCTTAGAAATGTGTCCACTGAACACCAACATCAAATGCCCAGCTCCCAACACAACACAAAAAACACTGATGCAGCTTCAGTTGGGAATTTGATGGCACCAATATTACAAAGTGAGCTATGGTTAGCAAGTTAGCAGCTATGTTGGGTATCTCAGCAGTTTGTGTGTTAGCAGGTAAGTTAGCCAGAAGAAAGCCCAGTCAACATCAGACAAGACTGTTTAGTTTTCTGGGTCACTGCGCTGGCATTGGTACCTTCATCATGTCAGCTTAGTTGTCACACTGACACTCAAGTGTACAACATACATGACATACAATAGTGCAGGATGCATCTATGCTGTTTGCTGAGCTAGCACACAAAGGTGAAGAAACATGCTAACTATTGATTTTTTGGAATTTAATGACTATTAGATCACTTGGAAATCATCCTAATTAAGACCCCTCCTTCTTCGGTGTCAGCATATCAGTAACAGCCAATCATAAGCCAGTTGGTAGATCATACATTAACAGAGGCATAATAATAATAGTAATAGTAATGATAATAATAATAATAATAATAATAATAATAATAATAATAGAGGCAGGGTATATCAGGGTATCATGAAAAGCAGGAGCTTGTGGATTAATCACGGACTCCAAAGTTGCACCACTCATGTCATTCTGAGCCCAACCTTTATATCATCAAAGTGGATATCTGTGAGATCGGCCACCAGCTTCACCGCTTTCGGTTCTGTTTTCTTCACCTCCCTGCCTCCACCTCCTCCTCCTCCATCCAGCCTTAACCCTCCAGCTCCTCTGCGCTGCTTTAGATCTACATCTCTTTCTCCTGCACCCCCTCCTCCTCCTGTTTTGAGAGTGAGCCCATCCAGCGCCCCCCGCACCATCACCAAGCCTTCAGCAAGGCACTCAGCCCGCTTGCTGGTCTGGTCACCCTGTTTTTTGACTTCTGCCAGCTCAGCTTTGGTTCTCTGCAAGCAGTTCCTCAGGTCCTGCATCTCTCTGACAAGGCTGTCCATGCGGCTCGATGATGAGTCCATCAGCATCTGCAGGAAGGCTCTGTAGCTCCTCTCCTGCTGCTGGATGAGCTCCTTGTAGTAGTGCTGCTGCTCATCCAGGAGGTCATATACAGTGGACAAGCTCACTAGCTCGTCCTCCGCTGGATACACGGCAACCTTCTTAGGCAGCATGACAAGAGAGTGATGGCAAGAAGGGCAGGAACTGGGAGGAATGGGTGAATAAAAAAAATGATGGTTGGACATCTATCCGTCGCTCCTGATTGGCAGAAAGGGTGGAAGGAGGAGACTTTGCCATGTCTCTGAATAACTACATATTTCTACAGATGAGAATAAGATGCTTAATGATGTTTTTAGCTGTCCTGGATGGGCAGACAGATGGATGCATGAACGGTCTCGTCTTTCAGTACTTCCAGTGTAGATGGATGACAGAAGTTTTCTCCGGAGCAGGAAGGGTCAGCAGACTGGCACTGACCTGAGAGGTTAATGGAAAAGCTCCCCGTCCTGTTGACGTTTCCCCCTTTTACTTGTCCACTTGTCTGTCTCTCAGCCTAGCTTTCTTTCCAAGTGACCAGATACCATCCTTCCCTAGTTGCAACTGCCTCCAAGTGGGCTTTGGAGAACCCCTCTCTGAGCTGCACAGTAAAGACCCCCTGCAGGAGTTCAATACATGAAGAGCAGTAGGACAAAGAAACTGAGGCTGGAGGAGGTCAGTGAAACATGTCAGGAAAATTGACTTTAGGTGTGTGAGTGTAACAGTGTCCAGACCAGGGGGGAGGTCACGGGAGTTTAGTGTGTGTGTCTGTGTGTGTCCACATGTGTGTGCTAATCTGTCGCCTGTCATCTCACTGCTACAGTTGCAGCTCCCAGGGAGGATCAGTTAGCTGGTCATCTGGCCTCCTGCACAGCATCATGGGTCACACCAAATGGACCCCATCTCTAGCCAAACAATAAGTTCTCCCCAAAGCAGGAAAAACTTAAGAAAAAAATTACTCTGAATTGAAAAAGCAGAAGAAAACAGATATATGGATGGATGGCCTTCTTACACAGCTCAATCACAAAGACAGTTTTTGTATTTGTAAATGCTTACAAAGTGAGCATTTTGTCTTGAGATTATTCTATGGATTTCTGTGTAACAGTCCAATCTACAGCCTTTAGCCAAAGGGCGAGGATATAAAATAATGCATGAAAAATGAGGTAAAGTCTGGACTTCATGGATCCATGAATGCCTCCTGAGTGAAACCTATCTAGTTTATGTTACCTATCAACAAGCTTCTCTTCCACATCAAAAGACTGCAGAATCCCACTAGTTTGTAGGGGGGATAATCTGTTTTACTTTCCATCTTTTTTGTTTACATGTTCCCATCACGGAAAGTGAGAGGGGGCCGTTGCCGTCTGGCTAGTGGAGAGCTGAGTTGTAATATCCCAAAACCAACAGATAACTGCTGTTATACATAAAAAAAACTTTGACTAGAATTTCTGGTGCCTACTAGCGAGGGCTAGTCAATGCACACTCCTCATCATGACAGGAGTTATTCTAGTTTTAGATTTCTCATTCATTTTTATTTTAATTTCTCATTTTCCATTCATCCGTCTGTCCATCGTCTACCACGTCTAATTTCATTTTGAATTTCATTTTCAGTTCAGTTTCGTTTCAGTTAGTTTCCAAGGCAGATTTGCTAATCTCAGTTTATACAGCTGAGATATTTTACATAGGAAAAAAGGAAAAGTGGATGATAGAACAGAACTAGAGCTTTAAGATAAAAAGTAAAGGTGCAAAATCCTATGACATAATACTATTTTATTTGTCCAGCTGATATCCATCCACTTATGCGAACCAGTTACAGTAAAGCTAACCAATTCATGGTTATATAAGAACTTGGAAATATCTCCTCAAAAACCTTGCAAAAATCTTGAGCCACTTTGCTTATATTTTGCTTGAAAAATGTAATAGGTGCAACCATTTATTGACACATGAAAACAAATGGAAATCCAGTGCAAAAGGGAAAAACAGAGTTTGTACAATTCTAACAAGCTTGAAATTCAATATTTGGTATGAGCACCTTTATTCTTCACCATAGCCTGAACTCTTAGGCAAGCTTCCTTGTAATTTCTTTAAGCAGTTTTCAAGAATAGTTCTTCTGGTTTCTTGAAGGACATCCCAAAGCTTTTCTTTGGATGTTGTGTTCATTTTATTCTACTCCTCAGTCAAGATGATCCCATAGTGCTTCAAGAATGTTGAGGTCCATTCATCATTCCTTAAGAGCTGTTACCACTTATTTTCAGTCCAGCCCTTGTGTAATTTGGCATACCTCAGCCTTTTCTCCCTGTTTCCCTTTCTAAAGAATAGCTTCTTGACATCCACTCTTCCATCAAGACCATTTCCGATGAGGATGTGGTGAACAGTAGACAGATCAACTGAAAAGCCAGATTCATCTCTCAGGTCCTGTGTCTTCGTTGATTTTTCTTATTTCTTAAGGCCATGGCTTTCAGCCACTGTCCATCCGCTGTAGTTAGTTTTTAGGCATCCCACATCCTCTTTTGTCCTCCACTGTCAAGTTTCCTCAAAGGACACAATGCACACCATGTTAAGATATGCCAAGTTTTCTGCTAACAGCTCTTTGGGAATCACCTTGTTGGTCCAAAAATGCTATTTTATGTTTGTCGAACTGTGTTATTTTTTTTATTTGGCCATTAGCATTGTTCAGAGATTCAACTAAAGAAATGGAAACAAGTAGTATATTTTTGTGACAGGTTGCCAATTAAGAAGTATCTAAATTTGCAATTTAAAATTGGTTCTTTGCTAGGTTCTCTGTTATGTGTAGATAACACTGGTTTGTCCCTTGTGTTAAGAACCATTTTATGCTTGAATGATTCATAGGTCTGCGTTAAGAGGCTTAACAAACAAACAAAAAAACATTCTCATGAAAATGGCAGGACTGGACAGAAAACAAGTGAAAATGCAGCCAATGTCCAAAGAAAAACTTTGACAGACCTTCAGAAAGTCCGGAGAACTACTGTTCAAGACCATTTTGGAAAAAATTACAGGACAGTCTGACTCCTTGGAAGCAAAACTTAAGAAATGAGGGTGGCTCAAGACTTCTGAACAGTACTGTAAATGAGAAATAAACACCAGATGTGCATGTATCTTGCTCACCCACATGCTACTGAATCCTTTAGGTGAACAGCACTCCCATGATGGATGCACATTAACCTCCTCTGACGCAGATGTTAACGTCACCAATGATTCAGCTGACTGAATGAGCTGAGGGAAACTGATGGAAAGTTTAGACACCTCAACCTCAAAAGGTTGGATTTAAAACTAGATGTGGCACGTTTCACCTGTAAGACAATATCTCCAAACCAGGGCCAACACCAGTGAGATAACATCAATGGGAACCCTTTGAGGGCCTGCCTTTTCCCCATGAAAACAGATAAAAAAGAAATCCAGATTTACTTCTGAATCAGATCCAGATTAATTTTATTTCTGTATCTTTCTATAGACTTGAGCTTTGTTGAATACTTGGTAGGTATAAAAGTAAACACTGCACTTAAGTGATATTTGTCTCATACATATACCATACCAATTTATTCATAAAGCACTTTAAAAACAACAAGGCTGACCAAAGTGCTGTATACCAAAAGTAGAAACATATATACACACATATATTTCCCCTGTAAAAAAAAAGAAAGAAACACAATTATGGTGGATTTATTTTACTTATGTATTTTTAATAAAGCAGATTTCCTTGAACTTTAATTATAATTAAATTGGAATAAAACCAAACTGGCCTGTGATAAAAACAAGGAGTAAATTTGGTCTTTTATGGACTGGTTTAAATAAGTAAAGTGTTATGGTGAAAGGCAAAACAAAAGAACTGGGCACAGCAGTACTGAAAACTGAAATCAATGTTTGATTATTTGCCTAATTTCAAAATATGATATCTGATTTAATATATGCAGTGTATTCATGTGACTCGAGGGAAAGCCTCACAGCAATGATCTGTGTAAGGCCAAGTGATGGTTAACAAGCTGCTAACCCCTCAGATATCCAGGCCAAATTCCTCTCAAGGCACCCGGCAATAGAAACCACATCGGGCATGAGGGCTCTTTTATAGCACCCACGGGTATTCAGAAATGTAATGTTAAACTCCATGCAGATGATTTTGATTAAAGGTGAACAAAACAGCTCTGTTCCCAGTCTCTTAAAGCCGTCTTACAATGAAGACTTTGACAACAGCAAGCTGACTCACAAGGCAAGTCCTTACGCATATTAAAATGAAAAATTACTTCATCTTACTTCCTGTGTCAACTTCTCACCTGCATAGCTATGGCAACATAAAACTAACCACAGGGTATTTTCCCCTGCTGAAAAAGGCCCATATAAGACATAGATTAGTGGTTGTCTTCAAGGAAATGGTGAAATAAAACAATAAAATACCAATTCTGGGTAAGTAATTCAGAGGGTTCTCGAAAAGCTGCTGGGTAGGGCTCTAATAACAGAAACCTATCAGAAGCCAAACTGAAAAAAAATTCACCATCAGCAACATGAAAACTTAAACTAAAGCCAACAGAACTAAAAATCAGGGGAGGAGTCCCTTCTTCAATTCTTCCCACAGTGTGGCATTTAAACAGTTTAGAAGGCTATCAGCACCAGGTGGGTAGCTGGAAGTAACAGGTGGGCAACTTGAACCTGATGGCTACTGGTTTGAGTCTCAGTTCAGATGCTGGTCTCTCTCAGACAACTCATTTTGAACATGAACTCTCACAAATATTAAAAGCCTAATGAACAAAAGCCTGACTAAACTGTTATATGGTTTCCACAGGCTTAAGAACAGCAGCACGCATAAATACCCAATCTATTTTTGAAGTAGTTTCACACAACTCAACTTTTAATCTTTTGAATTTTATTTCGCACTTGGAGGCTGGAGGAATTGGTGTTGGTGTGAATCAGTCCACTTCTCACACCAAAGACCACAGAACAAGTCACACACACACAGACAATACACTTTCTTTTACTTAAATATGTTAGTAATTACCATTACATACTATTCAATTAGGTTTAGGTAAGGAAAACTAGCCTGTTAAGTTAAGGCACTGAAAAGTTCCTTTAAGTACAGAAGTACATTTAGGCAAGTAAAATTACCCGGTTAGGAACTACCTGGTTAGCTTTAGACACTAAAAAGTATTTGGTAGGTTCAGGGCTGCAACAATTCTAGCTTAGGCTGAACAAAAAATTCAAACCACCTGTCAGCCCACAGTGAGAGTTTTCTAATGTGTGGCAACATGATCGGGTTACGCCAGTGATTTTTACTGACTGATCTGCATACGTCTGTTGAGTATGTTTATCGACTTCACACATAGCGCTACGTAATATTAGAGTGCAAGGTGGGTGCAAGGTTCAGCGTTCTGTAAACCATTTATCTGAGTTACTCAACGAATCTTTGCAACCCTAACCAGGTTAAGTTTAGGCAATAAAAACTTTGTGATTAGGCTAAGGTGAGAAAACCTACTTGGTTAGGGTATAGTAAAGAAAACCTAGTTAGCTTTAGGCACAAAAAAAACTACGTGGTTAGGCTTTGGCAAGAAAAAAGACTGAATTTTCGGAAAGAAAGACCAGTTAGTTTTAGTTACTAAAATCTACCTGGTTAAGCTTAGGCAAAGAAAATACTCCGGTTTTGACCCTACCAAGTACCTGGTTAGAGTTTAGGCAAAAAATTACATTGGAAAATGGATGGACAGAGACTGCCGTGACAGAAAACCAAAAGCTCTTGGAAATAACATTTTAAAAAAATAATATCAAATATACACGTAACACTTGTGCTGCATGTGTGTGGATGTAAGCAACTGCCTCCACCAGCCATAAACTACAGTCCCTGATCGGGGTGGGATGCTACCACTCCCTTGGAGACTGACAAATATTGGGCAAACAAACCAGGAGACAGGTATAGATGGTATAAATGCTGTAACATGGTTCTTGCGGTGTATAAGAAGACCAGATTTGACATCTAAGAGCATCACTGTACTCAAAAATGTGATCTGAAACAAGTCAAATTTGGATTGCTGCAAAGTGTCCGCATGCTGCTATTACACCATACCCTGTGACCTAATTAGGACTATGAGTAGCTTTTACACTGATTACGTGTTGTACTTTGACAGCTGTTATCTACAACTCTTTAAGTTAACGCCTATGGAAATATGTGACCGTTCACAGACGGCTGAAAGTAAGGGCCAGATGTGCATTTCAGTCGTCCTTTTTTTATACGGCGGTAAGTCTCAAAAATAATCTGCACAGAGATACAACAGTCCTCCTGAAGAAACAAACCATCCTTACGTCCCCAGGAGCGAAAATGCGCCGGAAAAATCAAGTCTATCAGTTGGGGCTGAAACATTAGCTGTGATGCTAACTCCAGCAGGCAGCAGAACCGCAACAACTACCAACCGCGGCCACCTGTAACAAGTAAAACACCTCAGCTTTGGTGAACGCACCAAAAGCTGCTATAATTTCACAGGCGTGGTGAGAAAACACCGCCGTGATAAGCTTCTCCGCCCGCGGGTTCTCCATCTATAACCGCCAGTGCTGCGGCCAACTCGACACTTCAAATTATTCCTCAGAGCGCCAATGGAGGACATTTCAGCAGAAACTAATATACCCGCGCATGTGGTATCCAGTCACCTCAATACAATTTAAATCCGTACATTTCCGTACGTCTCAAACCGCGGTTGATTAAATACTCACCATGTCTGTGTTGAGCTCGGACGCTGATCTGCTAACGCTACGGGGAACAGAGGAAATGGACGGTTGCCACTGAACGGGAGGGCTGGCTGCTCGGAGGCGGGTAGGCAAGACAAACCACCGCTGCGCAGCTCGCTGTATTCCTCCGCGCCGAGGGGCGGGTTATCGTGGCTGAGGCGCACGCGGCTTCTCTTGTTATGTTTAAATCCAAGAAAGTTGCTAAAAAACTAACTCTCTGGGGTAAAACTTTGGTTATTTAAACACAGGAGCGAAATACATGTAGATCAGTTTTAATATTAATAAGTTTAAGCAGGAGTTTAAACAAAGTCCTCAGGTTTAAAGACTAAAAACTAAGTGAAACATCCCAGTTAGGTTTGGGGGGCTACTAGGTTAAGTTTAAGCAAAAATAAATTTAAAAAAAATAAAGGTTAAGTTTAGGCCAAAAATATTTAAGTTTAAGTAAAAAGTTAGCTGGTTAGGTTTAGGCAAAAAATATTCAGGTTTAAGTAAAAAATTAGCTGGTTAGGTTTAGGCAAAACAAAATAAACAAAAAATAACTTAAATCGATTAAAAAATACCTGTTCAGGTATAGGTAAAAAAAAATCTACTCAGGTTTTGACAAAAAAGTACTCAGATATAGACAAAAAACTAGGTTTAGGCAAAACAAAATAAACAAAAAATAACTTAAATCAATTTAAAAAATACCTGTTCAGGTATAGGTAAAAAGAAAATCTATTCAGTTAGGTTTTGGCAGAAAAGTACTCAGTTAGCTATAGAAAAAAAAAACTAGGTTTAGGTAAAAAAAAAAAAAAAAAAAAAAAACAAATAAATAA
>VUQH01034202.1:0-19464 GCA_015106775.1 Etroplus canarensis
AGTCAAAAACACTAAAACGTGCTAAAACAAGGACAAGATGGACACTTATCCACAATATTGTGTCTGAGGGACAAACATTTTGATGTGTGTGTGTGTGTGTGTGTGTGTGTGTGTGTGTGTGTGTGTGTGTGTGTGTGTGCGTGCGTGCGCACGCAGAGTGGAGAAAGAGGAATTGGAAGGGTGGGTGGGAGTTCAACGATGAGTGTGTTTTCACTGAGCCCTGACTGTGTTTATGAGCATGAAGCTGCCCGAGTGCAGTGGAGCAGCAGCCCTGTTTTATGCATCCACACTTCACCCACATGGTCAGTGGAGAGTGGTCAAATTAATGGGATTGGGGGACCGTTTTCTCATGAGAGAGCAGTGCTCAAACGCACAGTGAGGTCACTTGCTCTATGAGAAAGAGGAGATGCATTTTAGGATAGCACACAAACACGAGGCCTGATTGTCAGTAGACAGCCTGAGAGAGTTTGTGAGGCACGGCACCGTGGTTTTGGTGTGAGGTGCAACGCCAAAAAAACAAACTCAGCTGCACCACGTCTTGTTGTGAGTCTGCCTAACCACTTCCTCATGCTGCAAGCGGAGAGGTCAGGGTTCAGTCAGGTCCTCCGACAACCAGAACAGGCTGCAATAACAAGAGCACTGAAAATGAGAACAGTCTTTTCATTTTCTCTCTTCACTACCCTTTTTTACTTCTACCCACAGCCTCTTTCCTTTCTTCCTCTATCCAGAAATCATCTCTTTTTTTTTGTTGTTTCTAAGAAGACCTCATTACTTATGGCTCCATGTGTGTGTCATTGCATAGAAAAATGTGCCTTAAATGGATAAAGCTCAAAAACAGACAGACATGACCCAATCATTCAAATATTTGGAAACAGCATTCCTGGGAGAAGCAGGTTATGCTTCCCAACAGTGATGAAATTGATGAAAAAACAATGACATAAATAAGTTTTACACTGTACTCGTTCCCTGATATTTAAGCACACACATAAAAACCCAACCTTCTCTGAGGGGAGTGGTTGCAAAGTCAGGGCTCTCATTTTGTTGCTTTCACGAAGAGATCTCAGCTACTGTGATTAGCACTGAACAGATGGTGATATGCTGCCCCCTGCTGGTTAAGGCTGATGCTGCAGCTTTAATAAAAGATTGAAAACTTCGGTAATGCCACAAGCACACAAATCCACCAAAAAGGATTAAGAGTAAGTCTTTTTCATTTTCATTTTCATTTTCCAACCTGATTTATCTCAAGCATTATTGATATGTGTGAATTCTTGCAACAGAACAGTTTTTTTTAGCAAATGAACAAAAATGACCCTGAACCTCAAACCTCAAGATTCCTTCTTAACTTTTGATTCAGACGGTCAGAACTTAATTTAAAATTCTGTTTTCCACCCATTTAAACTTCAAATGTAACTATTATATTGGCCTCACTTTATGTATCCTTTATTTACTTTATAAGAGCAAATCTATATACTGTACTTAAGATGTCATTTTCTGCTGGATATGATTTGGAAACCTGTTTAGCACTTTACAGTCCAGTGAGTCCAGTGATTTAACTGATATGTTTGCAATTTATGCAACATTGTCTTTGAAGTATGAATAGTTTTTTTGCCACTTACAAAACATGTTATAAATAAATACTGTAGTTTGTTATGTCTTCCACCATGTAGACTGTTTTTTCACGTTTTGCTGGTTGGAAGGTTAGACTATACTCGCTTTGATTACCTAAATATTCGATACATGAGTTTAATAACAAAGGATTTGCTCCAGTTTTTAAATATTGTTGTACTGAATGCATACAAGTACCCATAAACAGGTTTAGTCATCATACACGCGTAAGCTTGTGGCTGTTTATCCCACAAATGTCCAGCAGCTGTGCCAGTCTGCAAATACACCACTTTCTAACATGTTAGAGACTAGAGTCCTGAATGTATGATTACTTTGCACAAAGATGAATGACATGGTGAAAACAGAAGAAAGTGTGCTAATTGTAATCATCTAAATCAAAGCACAACACAGCTCTTCTCCAGAACACCATGTTTTAGGCTATCTCGCCATGATTGGGCTCTTGTCTGAGGTTCATTCTGGTTTCTTTATCTATAGTATATAGCTCGGCCGTCTCAGCGATATATCATTAAAAAAGTATACAGATATTATTATCATGGTTAAAAGTTGCTATGGATACCATCCATGCATTCATGTTCTGCTACTTATCCAAGTCTGGGTCATGGTGGCAGCAGTCTTAGCAGAGACACCTAGACCTCACTCTTTCCACTCATCTCCTCCAGCTCTGCTGGGGGGGGACACCAAAGTGTTCTCAAGCCAGCCAATAGGTGTGATCTCTGTAAAATGTCCTAGGTATGCCCTGGGGCCTCCTTCCAGTAGCACATGCATGAAACACCTCACCTAGGGGCTGCCCGGGAGGCCTCCTGATCAGATACCTGAATCACCCCAACAGGCTCCTTTCAAATCTCCTCTATGAATCACCACATTATTGTGGTGGAGGGATATGCATGCCCCAGTGACCCCAGGAACTTTGTTGTCAGGGGCAATTTGTCCCTGGTAGGGTCTCTCGAAGCAAACTGGTCCTGCAGGGTGTCTCAAGGGACAGTGCCTGATGGCCAGGTCCTAGCCCATAGGTCCCAGCCAGGTGCAACATCAGTCTGCCCTCCTGTGCACTCGCTACCTGCAGGAGGGGCTGTAAGGGGCTAGTGTGATGTAAACTGGGCAGCAGTCAACGGCAGACGCCCTGGAAGTCCAATCACCTGTTTCCAAAGCTGGAAAAAGCTGGAAAAACAAACAAAAGTACTTTAATCATATAACTAAAGCAACTTCTGTAAATTTCCTCTCTTTGATATAATATACATGAGGTTTGATGATAACGTTCCATGGCTTCACTCATTTTAAAAAAGATTATCTTTGATCAAAAATTTTTCCCACAATGCCCTTCAAGGTCATCTCCTTGAGCAGAGTTTCAGCACTTTGAGATCTCTCCCTAGAAGTCCAGTTCTGACCTTTCGTATTTGCGTGTTCACAGTGTGTGCTGGGTCTCCTACAGTAAAAACAGCAACCCTTCATTTGTATTTGGGGGAACAGGACAAAGTCACATGGTGCCAAATCTGACCAAAGAAATCTGTTATCTCACGCCTGTCATCAGCAGTGATGATCATCAGCATGCAGATTTGGACACAGAATTGATGTTTGAGGTTCACAGGCACACAAAAGCAATCCGTACTGCTTCAGCTGCCATAAAATAGTGGTTATGAGAGGGACTGTAAAGTACAGGAATGCTAAAAGTTATTTAATATGAACTTACATTATGGCTGGAGTGAAATAGGTTTAACAGAAACACAAACAAAACAGCAGATACAGCACGGTGAAGATAGACTGCTGGATCCTGGAAGTTGTTTCACTGCTGAAGTACCAGATGTTTACATTTGATCTTGAAGAAAGCAGCAGTTCACAATCCCAGAGGGAGCATGTCAATATTAATAGGTCCGAATGGTATATGTGTGTGATATACAAGTGGTTCATAGATGTGGTTCCAGAGACACTCTGTTGGGTCAGCAGGCCGACTTGGAGGTGTATTTGCACATTTCTGGCAAAGGTGTCCGCTGAACGCCTTTGCCCTCACAGGTTGGCTTCAATATTTGTTGTGCGGATGATTTATAAATATTTCCCTTTGGTCTCACCAAGGGTGAGATATCTTGCCAAGGGAGAGTTCTCTCTGAAGTGAGGCCATGAAAGTCAGGTCTGTGAGTTGACTACATGTTTAAAACACACACACACACACACATTTGCTGTAAAATGCACTCTTCTCTCTGTCATACCTTTCTGTAGATCATCAAAACCAAAAAAGCCTGAATGAAAGCACTTTCCACTAGATTGCAAACTGGAAGGCCAGAAAACCTCCAATCACTGTGAATTTTCCTCTGGGCTCAAAGACACAGAGAGGCAGTCACCATCAGATCAAGCTCTCATCACAGAAATGCAAACACTTCAATATCTGCTATAACAGAAAGTACTTTTTACAAATTTAAAGACATTGTTTTAAAACACTGAAAAAAGACCAGTATTTACATTGGGATCAATAAAGAGGGGGGTTAAGAGAGTGAAGTGAAGGTTTGTTTGGTTTCAAAAGGTTTGAGGCAGTGATCAAAACAAAATGAACTGATGCGATCAAAGCTCAAGTTGAATGAAGGCATGCTTTTTTTCAAACTACAAATCAGCAAGTGATTAACAAGTGAAATCGATGGTGAAAAGGTGCTTTTTCTAGAAAGACCATAAAATAATATGAGCAAAATGAATTAAAAGTATCACAAGTAAAATATTCATGATGCAGAATAGCTTGTTACAAATAACCTGCACAAGCACAACCCAACCTGGGGTATATCCTGAACAGGTTGCCAGTCTGGCTCAAGGCTAACACATAGAGACAGGCAGCCATTCATGCTTGCATTCACTCCTCCAGCCAATGTAGAATCACCAGTTAAGCCTCAGTAAAGACTGTAGCAGAGTTGGAATCAGTTTGAGTTAATTTATATATAATTGGCTGTTTATTTTATAAAAGTGCAGCATAATTTTCATTCTGTGGTTGGTATGTAGGAACTGGTGACCGCTGAACAAATGTGTGGTAAAAATACAGTAACTATAACCCTGAGATCCTTAAATCACAGGTAGTCTGCCGCATAAGTAACTCTGATTACTTATGCAGTTTCCAGCTCATTAAATATATTAATTATTAACATATTTGTTTTTTGACACAATTCCAGACGTTACAATTTTTTTTAAAAAACAGCTATATTTTCGTCTTCACAGTAGATGATCCAAACATTTGCTTTGCAGAATTTGCCCTGAATATCCTTTTAATTCTGAGCTGTGCAGACTAAAGATTCCCAAATGTGGAGGAAAGGGAAAAAATGAATACAGATGTCTCTTTTTTTACAGCCTGTTTACATCTTGTGAACTCCTGCCCTGAGAAAAGGGTTTCCTTTTATGTATCTAATTAGATGGTGTGACAATATAGCCTTGTATAGGTTGTTCAGCTCTTAACCACCAGCTCCATCCTATAAAGCCGATTTGAAACCAGACTCAGTTAATATCTACGATCCAGCATGACAATAACTCAGCAACTGAAAACCTTGCTCAAACAGGAAAAAGGTTTTGAATGTTTGACCTTTTGACCTCTCAGCTACTGAATCCAAGCTCTGTTGAGGAAATGAACAGTCTGAACCACTATATCATCATCAAGCCACTACAAAGAAAAGCTAAAAGCTAATTTGAGTTGAGCAAAAGGCAGCAAATTAGGCACAAAGTTGGATGCTCTAAATTAGTCTCAGTCTGGTCTCTACCATAATGAAAACAGTGACTTAAATGATTGATTCAGGGGATTTTTATATTGTCTGTGCACTTTTTCAAAAAAATAAATGAAGAAAAAAAAATGGAATGTGACCCTCATGAAAATTTTAGCCTTTAGAAATTATGGAGGTTTTGTTCAGAGCAAAGCCAGGCTTCTAGTCTTTATGTTATGGTAGACTAACCTGCTGCTGTGATGGCTTC
The DNA here is from genome assembly GCA_015106775.1 of Etroplus canarensis. Taxonomy (NCBI): domain Eukaryota; kingdom Metazoa; phylum Chordata; class Actinopteri; order Cichliformes; family Cichlidae; genus Etroplus; species Etroplus canarensis. The sequence goes on from VUQH01034202.1 coordinate 5,557, forward strand.
ATATTTATCTTTTATACATAAGATTTGCTTTCTCAAGCAGCTATGACATGTGACATTGACGTGTCATATTTATTTCATCTGAAGTCAATCCGATGAGAAAGTATGTAAATACAACCCTCATTCCTCTGTGTGAAAGATGTGATTAGCTTAGCTTGACATATAGACATATAAAAGAAAATATTAATGCCTTAAAAGGTCCCTAATTTACATGTTATGTCTTGTTAGTTTAATTTAATAAACAGAAATGTGGTTTCACCGCAAATCACATTCACTTTCAAGTCAAAAGTGATTGGTTCTGGACATAGACTGTACATAAAAGATGGTCACCCACTGGTTTATGGATTCTGTTTTTTTCTGGTGGCTTTTTTTTATACAGTCTGTGTATAGATCTAACTGTGAAAATGAGGCATTGTCTAGTCTGCCAAAAGCATAACCTGCCTTATTGTCTATTTTTTCTCTAAATGGGAACATAATTTAAAACTGAAAGAAATACTGCATTAAATATGACCTGAAAATAGCAACTGGAAAACATTTCCTGAAGTAATCAATCAAGTGAGAAGAAGGTTCATTTTCTCGTTGACATAAATACAATCTGAGTTGTTTTTGCATTTAGTGAAGTCCCCCTTGTGGGTCATCAGAGTGCAGGGTGAAGGCACTTTTTTTTTAACTTTTCAGACCTAAACCCTACAGCCATCTTTTATATACAGTCTATGGTCCTGATGTTTGAGTGCCAAAAGGCAGCTTAACTTTGCTTAAACAGAATAGTGCTAAAGACCATGAAATATACATGCAACTCAATTTTCTATCACTAAGTCTTATACCTGGGAAATATGAAGCAGTTATGACATGTAATAAGCCTTTGTGTCAGTGGTCTGTTTCGGCTGAACTGGCTACCCAACCGGCGTGCCCTTCCAAGATACCACAAGTGAAAAATGGAGCGGCTCCCAAACGCCAACATCAAATCAGCGCCAGTCTTCCAGGCTTGCAGCTTTTCATCCAGTCCTCATCATGGAATCATACACAGCTTTTTCTAACCGCACTAACAAGCTCGAGCTAACACCCTCAGGCCTGTAAGCCAATGTCTGTGAGATAACTGAAGCAGCCAGGGGTGGCCTCAGCTATGTTTCCAAGCACCAAGCAACCCCAAAAGCCTTATCCTATTAAACCACATACGCCGTCTCGTGCGTAGCACCACAAGCAGACATGCAAAACTGGGGCGATTTTCCGTTTGAGAGGGAGAGATTATTGTAAAAGAAGTGGTGGGAAGGATAACAGTCAGAAGGGAGAGGGGAAATGTAGTGATTTAGGCCCCATCTGTTTCTTACTAACTCAATGAAGGGAGGAAGAAAAGCTGAGCAGATACACTAAGCATTAGTGGTTAACCAACTACTAATGAGGGAAAAAGAAAAACACTGAACTCAGATGTAAACGTTTAGCAAGCAGGGGAGTACAATGTCCTTACTCGGTTTCAGGGAAAGATGGCCAACACTCACGTAAGCTTCATGTGTAATAACCAAAGGGATAAATAGAAGAGGAGGTTGGGTCTGTTTCTAATCTGTCTGTGCAGGATGTTTTTTAACCCAGAGCACAGGAGTCTGTTTATCACATGTATCCCATACATGTACGTCCACACCTTTGATACAGCACTGGTCTAGGGTGTCTTGGCTCTGGCGTAGACTTGGCATGTAAGACCCGATCTTTTTGCCAGGGTTTTGGGGTTTGTGGGTTTTCATTCCACTGATCGCCTCTCTTCCCCCATCTACCCTCACAACCTTCTTCCTCAAAGCTCTGGAATAAATCCTGGGAAATGAGAAGGCCTCCTGCCCCCTCGCTGCTACTCATTCCCAGGTGTGCAAGTCCCAGTTCATTTTAGGATCACACTGTTACACTGCCAAAGTGTTATAAAGAAGAATAATAAATGATGGAAGATGAAAGGTACAGACGGATGTGAAGTGAAGAGCAAGAGAAAGGTGAGAAGTAAGAAAAAGAAACAAGATGAAGTAAAAGAGATGGAGAGCAGGCAGATAGACAAGAGAGCTAGCTTGGGGAATGCAAGCCATGCTGAAGCCATTCAGCTCAAATCAGCACCATGTGTCCTCCAGAGCCTTATTATCCCATAAATGAACTTTATTGAGGCAACAAAGTGCTTTGGAGCTCTGCAAAAACATTAAAGGGGCCTCGCCTGTCTCGGCCTGGAGCCAAAAGGAGTCCAGTTCCTCAAGGGACTAATGAAAAAAGTGGGGCCCCTGGCCTCGTGTTCGCTGCCCTCAGTGTAGCCTCACAAGCTGGCTGGCAGGCACTGCCTGAGTAATGGCCTATTAGTGACAGTGAAATAGTTAGCAATTACACCAGGGAGACAAATATGGTATAGACCTCTTGACTGACCTGACCCATGGAATTAACCAGGAAGGAAGGATGGGAGACGAAAGGTAAAACAGCAGGAAGGAAGAGAGGAAAGGGGAGAGGGAGGAAAAGTAGTTGATGACTGTGAGAGAAAGCAACTGCACTGGGGCAATACCAGGAGCCCAAAATGTTTTAACAACATTTCATTACTTGCAAACTGTGCAAGGTGTTTGCGCGCCACTGCAGTACGATACCAACTAATGAAATCCAAAATGCTTTACAGTTTGTCTCTAATTTCCCAGTTGTGCATACACTGAAACCCTGGTGGCAGCAAACACTCATGCAATGTCCATCTAGATATCCATTTTCTTAACTGCTTATGTGGGGGCTGTAGATTATCCCAGCTGTCACAGGGTGAAAGGTGGGATATATTCTAGGCTTCCACACATTGCAATGTAGTGTGATTAAAACCGTGCTGGTGATGAGATGTGTACAGGAGCTGCTGGGAATCAAACCACTAATGATGAGCCACCGCAGCCCCTGTGCATCTTCTTCTGGGCTTGTTTTACAGAGGGATCCTTATTCTGACACCTCTGTTATTTAAGTTTTTTATTGATCACATGGTGCCTTTTTACACGTAAATTGCCAGAAAACTAACTGATAATGAGAAACTCTGTGCTAGTTTTCCAGTCTAAGATTACAAGCTGAACTTTAACAAATCAGCCAATAAAGTGTGCCATCTGCACTGCACTGTACTTAAAGACAAACTCCACTAATTTTATGCTTCAGAGTCTTGGAAAGCGCAGCTATATATGAAACTTTTTGTCTGGTAAAGTCTAATAAGTAGCCACAAATGATGAAAACACTAGGCAGGAGTGTTTCTGGTGTTCTTTTAAATGGGTTGGCAAAGGGATGGACCAACAACAAGGCAGAGGGTCCCACAGGAAATCAGAATATTTAATCAGAACATTTGCATAGAAGACACCGGGCATGATTTTCGGGCTAGTGTGCAGCCCTGTGTCCTGTTACCAATTTAATATGTGAAAAGTGGTGCTGCACAGGAGTTAAAACCTGACTTTGTGTTGGATATTAGTTTTGCAACGTGGGAAAAAAAGAGTATTTTGACTTTTTTACTGCAGTAAAAGTTATAATCCCACGCTCCTGCTCCAAAGTGGAAAAGAAAAAATGTGAGGGCCTTTACAAAGAAGCGAAGTTATCATACCCCTGAGGTCCACTTCTTGTCTTTGCTTGAGGCTCCCAGCTCAAGGCTACATTACTTTAACTTTAAAACTTTTTAATCTTCCCATGTAAAAGACGAATAACGACAATAACCACATGATCAAAGTGAAAGCATTTAACATGTGGGGGTAGTCACAACAAAAGTTATCGCAATTCCTGTAAGACACAAGGAGAGGCCTCTGAGGTTCTGTATGGCTGACAAAGCGCAGCGGCTCCTCCGGGGAACAAGTGTCGGGAGGAGAAAGGAGCAGCCGCTGAGGTGGAAGACTGCTGCGTGAGATAACAAACATTCACGACAGCCCAGGAGACTGCAAGCAAAGATGTGAGCGTGTATTTGATGTGTATATAACCACCCGCCTGGCTCCTCAGTCAGTTCACCATTCATGAGGCATGCAGTGGATGGCCGGGGCTTAGTCCAACATAAATAATACCTCTGATCCTTCTTGGGATGACGAATTTTATAAAGATGGGATTCTTTGCGGTGAGGAAAAGGGGTTACAATGGTTAACCAAATGCCACAAGTGGATGTATGGGACTGATTAGGACTCTGGAAATGAGATTAAAGAGAGATCTACCAACAGATTGAATTGTATTTGCCATAATTGCTGAGAACAGCTTATTCAGTGCAGACCGCAAAAAAGAGAGTCATAAAACCAAGGAAGGAGGAGGTGGAGGAGGCGAGAGGAGGCTGGGCTGCCACTCGAAACCAGCGAGCTTTTCTCAAAAGAAATCAAACCCAGGACAAGTCTTGTATCAATTAGATGGTGTGTGCATGTGTGTGTTTGTTTGAAAAGGGGGTAGGATAACATATGGATTAGGCCCCAGTCATAAACTCAGAGTTCTACTTGCAGATAGTATTTTTTCATTATTAGTAATCTTGATTTTTTTTCAAAGGCAAATGAAAATGTAACCATATTAAATGAAAAAATTCCCCTGCACATGAATATATCTCAAATGAGATAACTGATATGGCCCTGACCTCAGTTCTCAGCATCCAGTTGAAAAGAGCTCAAATGAAAAATAAATCTTGTGAAGAGAAAAAGAGCAACAGACAAATCAATAGAGGCACAGGCTGAAAGATAAAAGCAAGCACTGTGTGCCAAAGAGCTACTCACTCTCATTCCTAGGTTGATTGTACTTAAAGTGAAACCACATGAAGTGAGCTGCTCCCACAAAGGAAGTAAGAGTGTGTGGAGCTAAAAGCGCACAGACTTCAGCACCTAAAAATGTGGTACTTCTGTTGCATTAACTATTCATGACTAAATGAGCAATATTAAAGTTCAGCAGCAAAATGCTTCATGCTGCTTGGACAGGTGTGTGGCTTTATCGGGTTTGACTGGCATGAGCCCACAGCTGCCGTCCAGCTTACATACATCAGCTTGTGCATTTGTGAACATTTTTGTCCAACACAGTGAAGTAATCACTGAATTGAGTGATTTCATTCAGTCTCATTGCCACAGGTGCATAAAATCAAGCACCTAAAAGTCAGTTTGTGATATTCCAACTAAGTGATATTACTGCAACATGGAAGTGTTTAGGAACCACAGGAACTCTGCCACAAAGTGGCAGACCACGTAAACTTACAGAGCAGGGCTACCGAGTGCTGAGGCACACAGTATGTAGAAGCCACCAACGCTCTGCTGACTCAATAACTGCAGAGTTCCAAACCTCCTGTGGCATTAACATCAGCTATCAATGTCCTGTTTTAAGTTTCATGCCATGGGTTTCCATAGCCTAGCAGCCACATGCCAATCTTACATCACCAAGCACAAAGCCATACATCAGATAGAATGGTGAAAAGCACACCACTGAACTCTGGAGTAGTGGGAACATGCTCTGTGGAGTAATACATCATGCGTCTCTATCTTACTTGCCTGACTTCATTGTGTAGTTTGGTGGAGGAGGGATAATGTTATGGGGTTGTTTTCTGGGGTTGGCCCGGGCCCCTAAGTTCCAATAAGGGAAAATGTAATGCTTCAGCTTACCAAAATATTTTGGACAATTCTGTTTGCAACTTTGTGGAAACAGTTTGGGGAAGGCTCTTTTCTGTTCCAGCATGACTGGTTGGATGAGTTTGATGTGGAAGAACTTGACTGGCCCACAAAAAGCCCTGACCTCAACCTAATCCAACACCTTTGCGATGAACTAGAGTGAAGACTGCGAGCCAGAATGGGACCTCATAAAAGCTCCTGTAGAGTGTAATGTGTATGTGGCCTAATACTCTTGCACATATAGTGTATGACCATCTTTTATACTTTATATTGTTTTCCATCATGTTTAGCTAGCCAACTTTGACATCTCAATGATAATTATATAAAGCATAAATGAAGGTCATTGGTTTTAGATCATGAACCAAATTACTGAAAAAATAAAAATTTTGAGCTAGAAATGCTACATGGGAAAAGAAGACACACACGCTAAGATTAATACATGGCATAAGTGAAAAATTTTACTTGCAGGTGGTGCTGGAGGAAAAGCAAGAAAGTCAGCAAAAGATTTCTGAGTCTTCCTGTGCAACATGACTAACTGAACCACATCTCCATCCTGTGGTCACTGAGGCATTTCAGCCATTGCTAATGTTCCAGGAGCTCGCTGTGATGACAAAACCCACTGAAAACAATGTAGTTTTCTATATTAGGCACTTTTATTGATTTTGTATGACTGATTAACAAACAACTATTGTTGCCAAGGAAAACTTCTGGTTTAAACAGACTGGTTAAACAGTACAATTAAAGATTTAAATAGAGTCAGACAGTCTTTTATTGATAGAATGAAGATGAAAAATATCCAGAAAATTTGTTAATCATTAAAAATCTGCAGAAAAAAGTACAAGAAGTGTTGTTGGGTGTAAACAGTATTTTCCTAAATATAAAAACAGAAAAATGTATTGTACTCGGTTGAGTGTTAGCTAAGCGGTAAAGACACAAGTGTTTCAAATAACTAATCGTTAAGGGGTAGTTCAATAAACAAAGTGATCTTGCTTTGTTCCTATCAAATGGTATCCTACAGTAAAACCTGAAAATGTCTTGTGCCATTCTACTTCCAGACCTGCTGAATATCAGAAATGTCACACTGTAGTACAGTATTTAAAGTAGTACAAAGCTATGAAAAATATCAGTGTAAAGGCACAAGAGACTTGCTCAACAATCACAACACCACAACACTACACCATCAGGAGTCACAAAGAGCTGGCTCAGGGGTACGTAACTCTTGCTCTGGGACAGCTGTAAATTTACTGCTGCAAAAATTAGGTGTTACAAAGTCAAACTTTGAGGTTCAGTTTAAAAAGTACTAATGCAAAGCAGCAGATAGTAGGTAAAGCTCTTTCATTTCAGTTTCTTATTCACATTTTATTTACTTTCTAAGCTTTGTAATAAAGCTCCCTAGTGTTCAGTAGTGTTCAGTACAAGCGTGCAGGTATCACAACTTCCAAAAGCAACAACTGCCTACCCCTGAGCTGCAGTGATTATTAGTTTCTACCAACTTGGCCTGCCAAGTCTCACCACTAGAGGACACTCTGGTTTAAACAAAAAGAGAACGTGCCACTGCAAACTGTAGGACACAGCAAGAAATCTCCACTTCACACCCCTGTGATTCAAAATCCAGCATGACCAGTGCACAGACTCATGTAACTGGACTGTGAGATAACTGAGCACTCTCCCAAATATACCTTAAAATGTCTACAAACAGCAAGACGTTTTTAGATTTGGATCCGTTTCAGGTCTTTGGCATCTGATTAGTTTGGCCCTCCAGAGGGGAAAAAGTGTCACAAGATGACTCAAAGAAAAAGTTAAAGGATGGGTTCACATATTGTCAGCTCTGTCTTCATAATTTATTCATGAGCTCATCTGCATACGGGCTGATTTAGTGGTTGCTGTAATCTTTTATTCCTTCAAAACCTGACTTCAAGATTAATGAGGCTTTATCAACCAGAGTTAAAGTATTTTCTAAAGTTACTGTGATTTCACTGCATTACTGTGCACTCCCAGCAGCTTGGCAGGGAAACACCGGAAGTGAAAACAAGCCTTGTCACAAGAAAATACTAATATTCAGTTAAATCTCTACCACCCTTGTAAACATAAATCCAAGTATTAAAAGTAATATTACTTTTTATATCAGTTCCAGGCTTTCAGTACTTTTTAAAAACAGACAAATGCCAACTGCACAGCTTAAAAAAGACAAATATGACGACCATGTTCATTTTGTCTACTTCAAGCTGAAACCGTATGGAAAGTTTTTAGACTCCCACTATGCAAAACAAAGACGAGAGCTATCAGACTTGAAAAAAGAAAGCAAATGAAAAAGTAATTTGACTTTTGTACAGACTGATAACAGACATACTTTGTCACTTTTTCCCCTATCATATGCTTTTGCAGTGTTTTACCTACCTCTTATCCAGCTACATTGGTCATGAACTCATTCTTATATTGTTATGTTTGTAAGTTCACACTACTTGTATGTGTGTAAATCAGTAACTGACTAGTACTTGAGCAAGGAAGTAAGAGCAGGAGGAATGATTAACACATGCAGCAACTCTTGCAATGTGTATGGGTTTCAAAGCTGAAAAAATGTGAACCCGTCCCTTTAAATTCCAGCAAATGTTGGTGTTAAATACGGAAGCATTTTTGAATGAGCGCTGACAGTCTAGCGGGAATGTGAAAAGTGGTCTATTTGTATATGTCCAGTTTACAGTTCAGCTGAGCATTTCAGGAGTGTGTAATCTATGAAAAGGATGCACATTTCAAATAACTTTCACATTACTGAATATAATGAGTTAAAGTTGCATTAAATGCACAGATTTGCATCATCTGTTATAAAAGGTATGATAGAAATACATGACATAGCATTTTTACATATTGTACCAGCAACTGAAAAGTGTTTCTGCATATAGGTAGATAATTACATTTGGCTTGAATCAATATATTTGTACTTTGATGTAAGCTGTTTTCATTTTGAAATAACACATTTGTACCTACAAAGGCTGCTGCTATTCTCCTCCATCTAAAGCACAGACACTTGAGATGTGTGAAACTTAAAATGCAGCAACACTACAAAAAAAAATGATGCATTTTCTAACAGCCTGTCATCTGAAATTTGTCAGCAGACACACACTGGGCGCCCACAGGGGCCACAGCAGGAACACTTTACAGCAGGGGATGTGAAAACAGTAAATTTGAGTCAGCAGGTAGCATCAGGTTTGGAAGCTTTAACACACAAACTCCTGTCTCATGCGGATGATCTGAAGCAAGGCAGCCTGGACATCCTCATCCATGTGACCCTGTGGGAAAAAGAGAAGGGCTTCAGCTGTTGGATTTGTACATTTCTATTTGCAGTCATTCTGTGCTTCAGGATCTGGTAAGCTGAGATATTTTTTTGGTACCATTTCTGACAAATCAGATACATCTCACTGCAATGAGATGAATTTACCTGGGCAGCACTGAGAAGATGCGTTCGATAAATGGAAACCACCTCTCTGTGTTGCCTCTCAGCATCCTTATCAAGCAGAAACGGAGGAGAAAGAAATAAAAATGACTGATTGTTACTTTCAACTCTAGACAGTACTGTTGAGGAGCAGTCACTGACTTCAAGTGAATTTTCCAGCCACACCTACATGTTAGAATAAGAGCAGCACCCATTTTTTTCAAGTTTATATGTTCTTATATTACCTCTGTTCGTTGTGTAATCAGTCCGATTTCCATTAAACCAAACATTTGTCTTAACCAGTGTAAGGATTCATGTTCAGGACTGCGAAGCCAAAATGTTTCTATATTACCTTCTATTACAAAAATACATTGTTGATTGACAACATTATTATTATCTGTAACAAAAAGCTAAGTTACTGTGTACTAAGCCTAATTAAATGTAAGTCAGCATATATTTACAATATTTTTCTATAACACATATACCCAGCCACAGGGGCCCAAAAGCCAGTGTACTCCTAGTGCCAGTCCCAAGCCCAGGTAAATGGGGAGGATTGTGTCAGGAAGAGCATCCGGAGTAAAAACTTTCCAAATCAAATATGCGGATTCATAACACGACTTCCATATCGGATTGGTCGCGGCCCAGGTTAATGACGACCGCCTCTGGTATAACATATTTTAGCATGTGATGAGCGCTCACTTACAGCCAGCTGCTGCTGTAGGCTCTTGATCTGGGCTTGGAGCGTGTCAATGTGCTGCATCTGCCTCTTATTGGGAGCATTGCTTGTGTATGCCAGCTGGGACAGACCATTCAGTGCCTGCTTCAATCGCTCAACATCTGTCAGCAACTCTGTGATCTGTCAGACACACACATACATACACACAAACTATAAGTTAATGGTCATTTTTATGATTTTAAAAACACAGCAAAATTGGAACAAGGATTTCAATTGTAGAAACAGAAACAAATGTCTGAAATATGTTTTATTTTGTTTTCAAAATCTGCATACTCACAAAACATGTTTTCTCTTACTTCTCAATGGTAGAGCTTCACATTATCGACTGCTTGTGGTGAAATTTAGCTACCCTTAAACACACGTTGCCTTTGTTACAAGTGACTTTAAATTATGAAACTAGGAATCATTTTTCTACCTTCTTGTCTTTGGCTTCAGTCTGTTCAGCTGATGTCTGAATCCTCCTCTGCAGATCACAGATGGTGCTGAGTGACTCATCATATCGCTCTTTCAGCTCTCTAATTTCCCTTTCAATGGCACGGCCCTTCTCCTGGACGGCCTCCATCTCTGTCCTCACCCTGCTTTCGTCCTCTCTTGCTTGTGTTGCATGCTGATGGGCCTTCTCACACTCTTCTGTTAATCTCAGTAGCTTGTTGCTCACGTTGGCAACCTCCTCCTCCAACTGCTGTTTTTCCTTGTTCAGCTCGTTCATTTGGTCTTCCTTACAGCGAATCTCTTCGAGCGCCTGAGTGGCTTGAAGGAGCTCAGATTGCAGGGCAGATACATCTTCAGCCCTCTGGACGTTGTTTTCCTCCTCCTCGTGGAGTGCCAGGCGAAGCTTACCAACTTCAGCCTCCAGGGCTTCCTTGGCTTCGGCGTGCTGTTGCAGTAGAGACTCCTGTTCCCCACGGAGTTCCTCTCGTTCTTTCTGTAAGACAAAAACCCTCTGGGCTTCTGTCTGCTGGGCCTCTCTTGCTTTCTTGCAGTCAGCTTGGGCTTGCTGCAAGGCATCATTGAGGGTTTTAAGCTCGGTGTCATATGTTGCTATGCGAGTCAACTCTGATTTTAGACGGTCCTGGAGATTTTGAATTTGAGTATTGCACAGGGCATTCTGGTCTTGAAGATCAGCTTTCTGAAGCATTACCTCTTTGTGGTTCTTCTCTAAGCTGACCAGCATCTGGGTTAGTTCTTCACATTTAGCCTTGAACTCCTCCTCTACCTCTTTGTGTTTTTCACTGGAAACCAGAGCAGTGTCTAGTCTCTGCTGAACAGATTCCATCTCAACTTTTAGTTTCTCTTCCTCCTGTTTGTTGATCTCTCTAGCAGACTTTTCTTTGTTATATTTCTCTTCCATTTCCAACAGTTTGCCTGTCAGCTCCTTCATTTGGATGCTGTAGGAGGTTTCTTTCTCCTCAGCTGTTGTTAGTGGCACAAACTTGGATTGAATAGCCTCCTGTATGGTATCAAGTTCATTCTTCTGGGCCTCCAGTTCCTGAGTAAGCTTAACTGTTTCATTCTGAGCCAATGCATACATTGCTGATGCTTCATTTGCTCTATTCTCTGCCTCAGCTACAGCTGCATTCAACTTGTCTGCAATAGCTTTGTGGTCTTTTACACTGATGTAGTCTTTTTCCATCTCCAATAGGACTCTTTCCAACTTCTCTTTCAACTTTTCATTTCCTTCTTTCACATTCTTCAATTCTTCCACACTTTCTTTTTCCCTGGTCTCCAACTTTAACATTTCAGTTTTAACACATTCTAAGGTGGAATTCAACTCCATTTTCACCTGCTCGTGCTGTTGTCTGGGAACATACTGTCCCTCCAAGCTCTGTTTCAGAGTTTGACTCTGTGCTGTCAGCTGTACACACTCTTGGTCTCTGTCTTCACATCTCTTCTGCAAAATCTCAAGCTTTTTCATCAGGTGGGCATTCTGAGACTGCAGCGCTTCCATTTCATTTTGTTGTCTCTCATTAGCACTGTGGAGACTGCTGATATTCTCCTGCAATGTGGCCCTTTCAGCTTGAAGTTGCTGAATTTGCGCCTCTGCTTTTCCACAATGTTCACTGGCTTCTACCAGTTTGTCCTCAAGCTCCTCCAGAGCTGTTACCATGTTCTTCCGAACTTCCTCGTGGTTTTTTATAGGTATAAAGTCCATCTCAATCCTGCTGTTAAGCTCATCCATTTGCTCTCGTAGCATATCTCTTTCCTCCTCACTCTCCTCGACCTCATGAATCAGAGCCTGGCTTTTGGCAGTCACATCCACCAGCTTCTGCCTCAGTGAAGCGTTCTGTTCTTCCAGTGCTGCCCTTATCTGTTGCTCCTCAGCAGACACGGTCCCTGATCGTCCCTGTGATGACGGGCTGTCTAGTTTTCGATGGAGCTCCGCTACCTCCTCCAGTACCCGATCATAGTCTTCCCTCAGCTCAGCAAGCTGCCGTTCCTTTTCGTCAACTGCATTAGTCAGCAGGTTTTTCATGTTGTCAAACTTCTCAGCAGGTACGACGTTGGCATGTTTAGTCTGAGCATCTTTGAACTGAGTTTCCATTTCTAAAATGGCTTCTGCAAGTTCATCTCTCTCTGCAGTCAGAGCTCTGAGCTCTTGGTTCAGCTTTTCCGTCTCAGCCGCTAGTTGGCTCTCACTGCTCTTGTACTCTTCCAAGGCCTTCTCACTCTGCTTGAGTCGGTTACGAACACGACCCACTTCGGCTGAAGCACCTTCATACTTGACCTTAACATCCTGGAGCTGGGCGCGTAGTTCTTCTGTCACCTGCCCCCCTAAATGTTCCTTCACAGCAACTACGTGGGCTTGCAGCTGCTTAACCTTGCATTCAGAATCTAGCATCCTCTTCTGGACATCTCCCAAGGCATCCTCGAGCTCTTGAACCTGCTGGTCAGCCTGTTTCTGGATGGTGTCTCGGCTCTGTAGCAGTTCTTGGCACTCTCGGTTTTTACGGGTCAGTGCAGACTGAAGCCGTGCTGTTTCCTCCTCAGCTGCCTGTTGTCTTTTCCTGACTGCCTCAAGTTCATGTCGGAGTGCATCCAGTTCACCAGAAATGTCCCAACCTACAGGGGGTTGACTCTTCTCTAAAGGTCGGGACAGCGAACGGGAAAGAGTAGGATTCTTGAGCATCTTTAGAGAGAAGGAAAAATATACTGAGACAAATACAAACCAAATGTGATAAATTTATTATAGTCATCTTCAGAGAAAACAAACTGCTTTTAAGTACAGTACGTTCACTAGCAATAATTTCATTAGTTTTTACTCTTTCAGTACATTCAAAAGATGGTGTGAAAGAGTTATAATTCTGTTTCAGTGAAAAACAGAAATAAAACCAGTCACTTTCTGAATAATGTATTAGTACTGTATGCAAATTCTTCAGTAGCCCTACCATTAAGTCTGTCATGATAACTACTTTTGAGTGGCCTTACATTGTCCTAGAAATAATTGCAATAAATAGTATTGTCATTCTAAACCACTAAAACATCTAAAAGTTTTCAAAGAACAAAAACTTTTGTAATCTTTAGTATATTCAGATATTGGTGCAGGAAGATGGAAAAAACAAAACCAGAGTGCAATCCAAAAGAACACAACTAAAATAAACATACACAGGCTGTGCTGACAAAAACTGTAATTAAATAAATATTACACTTCTGGCAATAAGAAAAGTCCTCCTATGATGACACTAAAATGTGACCAGAAATGACAGCAAAATGTATTTAAACAGTTATTTTCCCTTTTCTATTTGTACATTCAGTTTAGGTGCAAACCAGCCACAGGGGCCCACAAGCCAGTGTAGTCCTAGTGCCGGTCCCAAGCCCGGGTAAATGGTGAGGGTTGCGTCAGGAAGGGCATCCGGCGTAAAAACTGTGCCAAATCAAATATGCGGACTCATAACACGACTTCCATACCGGATCGGTCGCGGCCCGGGTTAACAACGACCGCCTCCGGTGCCATTAGCCAACAGGGTGCCGGTGGAAACTATGCTACTGTTGGCCGAAGACCAAGGAGGGGGAGAGGGGGAAAGCGTGTTAGGAGGCAGAGAGAGAGAAGAAAAGGTAGGAGGGTGGAGGTGAGAGTAGGGACTTTAAATGTAGGGACTATGACTGGCAAAGGGAGAGAGCTGCTGATATGATGGAGAGAAGGAAGGTAGATATATTGTGTGTGCAAGAAA
>VUQH01034203.1:0-12218 GCA_015106775.1 Etroplus canarensis
CTTTGTTACTAAAACATCATTTGTTCCATTTCTTTAGTTGAATCTATGAAAAATACCAAAGATAACACAGTTTGACAGACAGAAAAGAGGATTTTTACACTAACAAGAAGATCGTAGAAGACCATCAAGAAAACATTCTTAAATGACACAAGAAGTGGACTGAACATGAGTGGAAACTGATCTGATTGGATCCAAGGGAGGAGGTCAAGAGAGAGGTCCAACAGTGAGTGTCTGCAGCCATCTGTAAAACACGGTGGAGGCTCCGTCATGGTTTGGGCTGCATTTCAGCCAGTGCTGTTGGACATCTTGTCCAAACTGATGGACTTATGAAGACAGAAAAGTAGCATCAGGTTTGGATCCATCACGTAATACCATCTGGAAAGAGTGTGATCAGCAGCAGCTTCGTGTGATCCCAAACACACTGCCACTGGACAGACCAGAGCCCAGACCTCCACCTTACTGAAGCAGTGTGGGATCATGTTGACAGAGAACAGAACAAAAGGCAGCCAACATCCAAAGAAGAGCTTTGGAATGTCCTTCAAGAAGCCTGGAGAACTATTCCTGAAGACGACTTAAAGACAGAAAGCTTGGCTCAGAGAGTTCAGGCTGTGCTGGAGAATAAAGGAGCTCAGAACAAAGATTCACTTTAAGCTGTTAGAATTGTACTAACTATTTTTGTCTTATGTGCTTTATTTAAATTTACTTTTGCACGTTTGAATAAATCGTTGCACCTGTTTCATATTTTTCTGCAACATATAAAGACGTGAGGGCTGGATCAAGAGTTTTGCACAGCATTATATAAGATTCACGTGTCCAAACAGAAGCAGAAAAAAATCCAAAATAAAGTTTCTTTGAGTGAATCTGAATAATAATAATAATTTTTATTTTTTCTCTAATTTGCTTTTCCGCTTTCAGAGTCTACCAATCCAGATCCCACAAAACCAGTTTGTAGCGTGGGACAGATTATTATCTTGGTATGTTGAGCAGGAAAAGGGCTAGAATAAAATATAAATATAAAACCTCGCAGTTAAAGAAAGGAGAAGGAGGGCCAGGCCTTCCCTGCCTGCAACATCACTAAATCCCTTCTCAGCTGAAACTGTTGGTGTGTGGAGAACATGCTGTATGTTCAGAGCGGACAACGCAGGAGGGACACAGAAAGTACAACAGTACTAATATTAGCTCTACTAACAGTCAGGAAACTACAAGACCAAACAGCAGGGTCACATGACTGCACGTTACCCTGAATTCTGGGCAGGAGATAATTAAAGTTTGCAGACTTGGGAAATTAGCTAAAATGTTGAGACGGTGTGCTTACGATTCAGATTTTATACCTAACAAAAACGATGGGATATTCAAGAGATGGATTTTAAAAGGTTTAACCATCATTCATTTGTCCACAAGGGGGTGTTCGAGTTTCTAAATCCTGCAGCTGTTCTGTGGTTTGGAAAAAATGACTTTTACAGATACCTGCAGGTTAGAAAGGACTTTAACCAAAATCTAAAAGAGGACTGGGAATCAGCCGAACCAGGGTTTCTACACGTATTCCTATCACTACACGAATCTGGATCAAGTACCAAAATTGTGTACAGGGTATACAATGACATCCTAAACGAGACAACACAGATGATATAAAGAGGAAGTGGGGAAAAAAGAGAAACGTTGTTCATTCATTCATCTTCTTCCGCTTGTCTAATTCAGGGTCGCAGGGGGCGCTGGAGCCTGTCCCAGCTATCACCGGGCAAAAGGCAGGGTGCACGACGGACAGGTTGCTAGTCTGTCACAGAGCCGAACAACCATTCACACCTACGGTCAATTTAGAATCACCAGCTGACCTAACCCCCACTGCGTGTCTCTGGACTGTGGGAGGAAGCCAGAGCACCTGGACAGAACCCACACAAACAGAACATGGAAACTCCACACAGATGGGTCAAAGGCAGCTGGCTGCTGGATTTGAACCTGGACCCTCTTACTGTGAGGCAACAGTGCTAACCGCCATGCCACTGGGAAACATTGAGTTTGATGAAAACTGGGAGAATATCTGCCGGCAGTGATGGACCACACACTCAGATACCTGCCGTGATTCTGCTGGAAAAACATGGTGAGATTTTTTTGCTCAGAGACGACATCACGACCGAGGAGACGAGTGCTGGACACGTTGTGGGACAAAGGATGTCAATTAATACCACATATTCTGGAGTTGTCCACAGATGAAGTCATTTTGGGAGCATATTAATAATAAATTTTCTGGAATTGTCCCTCTGGCACATCAGACCAGCTCTTTACCCTCTCAAGGATCCTTGAATTCCCATGGGACTTTGCCTAACCAGTCTACATGGGTTTTAGGGACTTAGAGAAGGCGTTCGACCGCGTCCCTCATGGTTTCTTGTCGGGGGTACTTTGGGAGTATGTTGTATCAGGCTCATTGCTACGGGCCTCTATGCAACCATTTGGTTTGTACTGTCAACAACCAGTTGAACTGGTTCCCAGTGAGAGGTGGACTTGACCAGGGCTGCCCTTTGTCACCGATCCTGTTCATCATTTTTATGGACAGGATTTCTAGGTGCAGCAAGGGGACGGAGGGGGTCATGTTCAGGGCCACGGGATCTCGTCTCTGCTGTTTCCAGATGATGTGGTTCTGACGGCTTCATCAAGGTTTGTTACTGAATGTTCAGCAGCTGGGAGAATCAATACGTCCAAGTCTGAGTCCATGGTACTCTGCCGGAAAAGGGTGGATTGCCCTCTCCGTGTTGGGGATGAGGTCAAGTATCTCAGGGGAGGATGGAGCGGGAAACGGACAGACAGATCAGAGCAGCGTCTGCAGCGATGTGGACGTTGTACCGGTCTGTCCTGGTGAAGAGGGAGCTGAGCTCTAAGACAAAGCTGTTGATTTACTGGTCGACCTACATTCCTACCCTCACCTGTGACCGTAAACTTTGGGTAATGATGAAAGAATGAGATCATGAATACAAGCGGCTGAAATGAGCTTTCTCCACAGGGTTGCCGGACTCACCTTGCATGTCATTAAATGTTGTCTTCTCTCTCTGCTCTCCTTTCCGTCTTCTCTGTTCCCTCACCCCCAACCGGTCGAGGCAGTTGGCTGCCCCTCCCTGAGCCTGGTTCTGTTGGAGGTCTCTTCCTGTAAAAAAAAAGGAGTTCTTTCTTCCCACAGTCGCCGAGTGCTGCTCATAGAGGATGGTGTGATTGTCGGGGTTTTCTCTCTAACACTGTAGAATCTTTACCTTACAGTGTGAAGCAGCTTGAGGCGACTTTTGTTGTGAATTGTTGCTTTGTAAATAAAACTGAATTGAATTGAATTAAACCAGTGAAATCAGGATTTTCCTGGTTGTTGACGGTGTTGTGTTTAAAAACCTGGATTAGCAATAAGCATGCTCTTAGTCTTAATTAAGGTGAGGAATGTGAGGAGTGAACTAATGAAGGACTGAAGTCAGTTGTAATAAAGTTTCTTTAAGAATACGTATTTCTTTCCCTCCTACTATCTGCACTCTGGGCTCTGAAGGATCTTCAGGCTCAGTGGCTCTATTTTCCAGAGATCTGATTGGTCAGTAGGAGGAGCTTTTTGTACCATAAGGCCTCTCTGGGTCTGATTAAAGAGCTGTTTAAAAGGTGAAAAAAAGCTGACATCAGAGAACGAGTGAACATCACGTCTTTTATTCCGTCAACGTAGGAAAATAGATTCACATTAATGTTCTGGCTTCTGTCATCCGTTACTCTTCATATTCTCTTTACAACAAACAGAAACAAGCAAAACCAACAAAGTAAAGGTGCATTTCACTGATTGCTGTCATCTCCAAACCAAACCAGGGAGGGTTCGTCCTCCAACCTTCAGGGGTAAAGTGCAAAACAAAAAGACAAGAAAAGAAACGTTTAAAGGAGGGAAAGCAGACTGACGGGCACAGGAACACATGCAGGAAGCTGACAGACAGCGTCTTCCAAAGAAAACAGCTTCGAAGATCCTCAAAGAACAGGAAGAAGAAAATCTGAACATCAACACGCCGAACGACAGCAAACACAGCACGAAGGAAAAGAATGACAGAGTCAGCGAAGACACCGACGAATCCTCGCAGACCAAAACGGAACACAGTAGCTTGCCGTCACAACCGCACCCAGGTCTGACAGAGGCCTGCAAGGCTCCAACCAGGGCTAAAACCCCTCATAGGGCTTCCTTCAAACAGCCTGAGTGAGTTTGCGGCAGCAGCAGACGGAACTCCGTCCATTCACCTCCACCATCACTTCAATTGCAGGGTCGACCCAGATCAGCTCGCTCCAAAAGGAACACCTCGTCATCTCATCACCTTCATCCAATCACCTTCAGTCCACTCAGCTGACATCATCAAACCATTCGATAAACATTTCGATGTTAAGCTCTCCTGTTTGTGAAACTGGATTCGATAAACCCCGTGAGGTCTAAGTTCTAGAGAGACACCGATCTGATATTTGGATCGGCCATCGGTCCGATCCTGACTCATTAAGGTAGATCCAGTATCGGTGATGATTTGACTCATCGTTCTGTCTGCTGGGGAGCTTTAACTCTCTTACGCCTGTCTGTCTGCTCCACTCCGTGTGCGAGCAGGTGCACAAGCAGGAGGCTGAGACCAGGAAAGGACAAAACTATAACAGCAGGAAAGACTTTCACGCGGAGCTCAAATCAAACCAATATAAATCAACAGTTTTATTGTTTTATATATTTATCAGGGACATGTACAACTCGTCAATTTGTTTTAAAAGTTGGATTTATTCTTATTAAATTAGCACGTGACTCTCTACTGACTCAGCCTCAGATAGTTTTAAATGAGCAAGGCAGTAGGTGAACAAGTGTGCTAACTGGCACTTTTCTACTGGATTTTACTAGAAAAATAAAACTAAATGAGCAGGACGTTAAAACATGATTTGATTACCGCCAAAAACACGACTTGAAAGTTTTTTGTAGCTCTTAAATACGGACATATTATTTGTAAGGACACCAGCCAGATTTTGCTCAGTTTTTAATGTGTTCTGACTTTCAGATTCTTCAACTAATCTGATTTATTGTATCTCACTTAAATGTCAAGTAAATTCATCACCAGGAGCATGATTAGCATTGATCCTGGTCCTGCTATTATGTATTATTTACCCAATCAATAGTAAATTCATTTTCTTGCATGTTTTTAATTTGCCACAATTCCCTTTTTGCAAAGTCAGTAAAATGATTTCGGGTTGATCCAGACATTGCCTTAAGCTCCGCCCACATATAAAGCAAACAGCCGGTTACTTGTTGTCCTTTGTTCTGATTGGTAGTTGCTTCAGTTCCTGCTCACTTTGGTTATTTCCCCTGTCATCACTTGCAGTCACTTCCTGTGTGGATGCCCTTTAATAGAGCAGTGTGTTATTAGTGACATCTACTGGTGAGATTGAAGATTGCAACAACTAAATACCTGTCCTCACTGGCCCTCCCTTTACAAATGTGTCGGAAAACCTATGGTGAACAAAATGGAGTCTCCATGATTGCATAAAAGTATTCCAGTCCAAGGGTTCATGTAGATATAACTAGGATTTAGAAGTTTTTATACTGCGTAATTAATAGATTATAGCTGAGAAGCACTAACAAGTACTAGCTAGCAGAAACGCCAAATGTAAACGGTAATATTCAAGTCTGTTCGTTCACTCTAGAAAGATGGCGGCACAACATGGTGACACCTGTGGAAGGGGACCCACTAACACTGTATAGATATGGTTTTGTAAGTGAAAAAAACTACAATGATTATCACTGTAGAGTGATTTTACATTTTAAAAAGCATAACTATGTAAGTTAGATTCACGTTCTGATAACAAATCACCTAATTGTTCCACATTGGTCTGTTAGCTCGAAACACATTTGAACACGGTCCTCATTGTGAGGAAAACACTTCAGTATGTTTTCCTCACTCCAGTATTGATCTGTACTCGCTGTCGAGTGACACCTCGAAGATAAGGAGTCCCTACTGGCCAGAAAAAGGGACTTTACTGGAGAGAAGTTGAAATCTTTTTTGATGTTTGTTGGTTGTCAGTGGATTGCTGAGAATTGGGAGAACAATTTTAAAAAGCCAACAGTCACCGAAATCAAAGACTATTTATGGCTGAGACCTCACAGGGTTAACATTAAAAATATTTTCAAATTAAACACGTAGAAATTCACTCTTATAGATACTGTTGTTGTTTAGTTCTACCAAAAGCTGAGAGGAGCTTTTCTTTAGAATACATATGTTTTCTGCGCTGGTCGAACTGAAGGTGAATGAACAGCTTTTAAAGCCGCTCGGCATCGATTTAACTTAACTGATAAATATTTAAAGAGAATTTAAAATCATACAGAGAATTCATTTATGGAAAAAAATACACTTAAGTTAGAAAAAAAAAGCACCTGTGCGGCACATTTAAATAGGACAGGAAGTGACATCAGAGGGTGTTTTGTTGTGAGTCTGATCCTTCTGAGTCAACGCCCCACTACCCGGATCCCGATCCTTTTAATCTTTGATTATCTGACCCGTTTCTGGTTTTGTTTGTTTGAGCATCACAGCTCCACAGTGAACGATCCCACAACCACCTCCACCTTCAAAGCCGGTTCCCAATTCAGGACCAAACTGGACCAAACTGGAAGCCTTCTCTAACTTGTCCTGATCTCCTTTTATATTCTGCACAACCAAACTCTTTCCCAAGTTCTGACAGCTTCTGCAGGACACCCCACACGCCCAGTTCTGAATTCTTTTGAACTTCAGGTTATCTTCTATAACTATATTAACTATTCCTGCTATTATACAAACGTCTACAGAAGCTCTACATGTCTTGTCTCTCCAGTCAGCCGACAACTGGTGCTTTGGCCATCTCTGACTCACTATTTGTTTGAGTCCTTGTGGTTCTTGACTTTCAGAGCCCTCCCAAACTTTCAGGTATCTTCCAAAAAACCCAAACCACACCTAGTTGGTCCATTTAAGGGAAGAACTGAGCCAGACTCAGATAACTGAATCTGGCTCAGAGAACTCTGGGTTTGTGGGGGTTCATTTCTAGATTATCATCAAAACTGCTAATCTGTCACTTTCTACAAATCTGGTCATCTTACTGAGGCCTATTAGCAGCCAAAGTCCCATATCTGATCTTCCTTAACCTCTTCTTTGGGTCTCTCCTGAAGGAACCCCTGCACATCAAGTTAATAAAACAAACTGGGACTTTATGTTCTCAAGATCTTTTCTTAAACCATTTCTCAAACTCCTTTAAGAACTTGACTTCCCATTGCAGCTGGACTTTTCAAACATGGGTTCTAGGAACTCTTAGTTAAAAGTCCCATCTTTGACTTTCCTCTGCCATTTTTGTGGTCTTTTTTCATCACGTTAATAAAATAAACTGGGACTTCTTGTGATCCTGGAGTTTGTCTAAACCATTTCTCAAGTTCTTTTACAAACTTGACTTCTTACGGCAGCTGGACTTCCAGAATCATTCCAGACACAGGTTCTACATGTCCGGTTTCCAAACCTTTGCACAATGTACACAGTTGACCCAAACCTCCTTTTAGATCTTCTTGCCCAGTTTAGTCCAGCTAGTCCTGCAGAGGGACCCATCTTCTCAGGTTTCTCAAAAGCAACATTTCACTTTCAGATCAAGCCTGCAATGAGTAAAGAGGACTGAATTAACGATGATTGATGACAGTGGACCTCATTCTGCTCGACAGCAACTCTGTGTAACTGCGTAACTCTCCATTTTTCAGTGATCTGGAAGTATTCAGGCCTCTGTGAACTTCAAAAGATATTTTTAGATTGTCTCTGAACTCCAAATTCAAGGAAAATAAGTACCAATTCAGATCCTGGATCAGGACCAGCGAGTCTCAAGTCAAAACCAACAAGTACCAGGTCAGAACAAGAGGCAGAGTTTGGAGCATTATCCATCAGCGCTGACAAGTCCTTCAAAAAGTACCAACTTACATCCAACAAGTCCCACGTTAAGACAAACTCAAGAAAAAACCTGTCCAGTGTTGGAACCACCGCTTCTCCAAGTTTGGAGTAATTACTGCTGCACGGTAAACAAACACCAAAACAAGCTCTAAATCTTTTGTTTCAGGAACCAAACCAAGTTTTGTTTAAATTTGTGGAAGCATGATGACTATGAACATGACTGGATGCTGATTGCTTGAGTTTAAGTAAAGTCCAATTCAGGTGACTGAAGGAATCCCCTCTACTGCTACCTTCAGACATTTATTTGAAGAACATCCCCTTGCTGTAAACCAGTGAAATGTTGCTTTAACCCACCTGTTTGTTTTTTCCCTCCCTCCACTGCCTCTGAATTCATGCTGCTAAACTCTGTCGGCATGTTAAACACTTTTTATTCTGATTAAACCTGTAGAAAATAGAGCCGCAGCAGCTTGGTCGGCCTCTCGCCGAGTGCAAGCACGAAGCAGAATGTTACATTACTCATAAATACTCATCAAATGCATATAACATGAAGTTCAAAACACACACAGATTCCGAACAGTGCAACGTTTGATTCAAGGCTGAAGCTCGGCGGTCAGAGGGACGCCGACGAGCTTCAGTCCAGCTCGTTTCACATGGTGGCACTTCACGTAGAGAGAAACTCAAGACGTCAACGTCATTAGTGCTCCTTTAACCCGAGAACACCAACGCTGAGTTACCCTAACCTCGGAACACGTTAGTGTTCTAGGGTTAAACTGAGTGTAGTGCTTTCCCATCATGCAACAGGAGTGAGTTTAACAGTTGAGATGTTTCGGCATCCTGTTAAGTGACCCAACGCTCTCGCTGTCACGGGACGGAGGAAACGAGGCTCGAATGCGCCGCGGTTGCACCTCCAGACGGAGTTGACAAATCGGCAATGACGGGATGGAAAACAAGGAGGAGTCGACGCCGAGCCCTGCGGGGTTTTAGCACCAACGATGAAGAAGACGCCCTCGCGGGGAGCCAGAGGCTGTTTGGCTAAGGTGAAGAATAGTGGCAACTCAGCAATGTGACATTTCCACAGAGCACCGGAGTCCCACTGAACGAACCACAGAAGAAGGGGAGGAGCAATCCCTTCCTGTTTGTCTTTCCTACAAAGTAAAGTTAATTTCTGCAGCTGAACCTTTTATTTTTTACTGATTATATAAACTTCACCTAACTTAGAGTCCCATAAGACCAACAAGAGGGACAAATGTTTCCATTAAAAAAGGTTATTGTCTCTAAAAATTATTTTTAAAAATTACCCAAAGATTGAAATGGCTGCAGATTATTTAATCTGTGATTCATCATCTGAATATTCTAACAGATTATTTATTAACTAAATCAAAGTGATCCAAATAGAATACTTCCTCAGTCCAGAGACAAACATTTTTTAAACTTCACAGTGTTGGAACGCGACCTGCGATTAGAAGGTGATTAACCAATGACTTCTCATAAATTGGCAGAAAAACAATTTTTTAAATCGTCCGAAGTACTTAGGCTCAGGCAGCTCTGCGCTGACTATGGTCACACAAACAATCCCATTATTGCTACACTGAGGTCAGAACTGCACAATGGCGCCACCAGAGTGTTAAACAGGCTGCTGAAACTGGAAACAAAGCGCACGCTTCTGGGAGTACTTTGGGTAAGAGCAGAGTAGCTGCCCGGGTAAACTTCAAACCACCGGTCAGCCCACAGAGTGGTTACATGTCCGGGTAGTGCTGATCATTTTGATTGATTGATTGGCGTGTGTCTGTTGAGTATGTTTACCAGTTTAAGTGTTTTAGTTCATGGTTCAGCGTTTTGTAATCGAATTATTCAAGTTTCTCATTGAATTGTTGGAGCCCAAGTAAGAAGACTGTAAAATGTACCTGCTCCCTTGTATTCTCCCCAAGGGGGCGCCACATTAGTAATTTGGCAGAGGTTTTGCACCAGATTCCCGTCCTGACGCAACCCTCCATGCTTAGAGGGGCTTGTGTCCCCAACTAGAATTGAACCAGGGACCTCTAGCTTGAAGGTAAAGGTGTAAACCACTACACAATAGGGACACTAAGTAAGAGAACTCTAAAACTGATGAAAAGACATTTAAATGTCCATAAATATATGCCCAACTTTGTCTGAAATTTCTACTTTCTCCAAATCTATCCAGCAGGTTAAGATTGGACACTATGGTGGACAGTCACAGGCCCTATGTTTGACTGTCCTGTCTTAAATGCAGTGTTTGTTTGGCCAGCACTTAACCCGGTCCATTAGACTGGGCTGAGGTCTGACTTGTCGACCTGTCCACTGGTTAGGAACGTCCCTCCTAACATAAAAGCAGATCCTGCCAGAAACACACACTTCAGTTTCTGTGAGAAAATCTGATGTTTTAATATTAATCCGTGAACTTCCTGATGCTTCCCCCAAGGATGATGATTTCAATTTAGTAGAGTTCTGCCACGAGCTCACTCAAGTCTTCCTTCAACCGTGGTGCCAGCGGCGGCGCCTCCGTCACGGTCATGTCACATTGCTGATGAACTGTAGTGGCGCCCACAAGGCGGCGGTGGCAGCGGCTAAAGTTAGTGCAAAGGGCGCATGGTGACACACGACAACATCTACGAGACTAAAGGAAGCGACTGTAAGCGGACGCGTCCCCACGGGAAAACTCTTCTTACTGCATGTGAGGGTTTTCTTTGTGCTTTACTTCGACCGAGTTGGACGACGTCGCCGCCGCCAAGCATCGCTCGCTGTCAGGGCAGATATCGCACCATCACCACTCCTCAACTCCTCCTGTCTCTGTACTTCTGCTTGTATCAAGTGTTTTTATATTGTAGCCTCTACAAAACCACATGACTGAGGTGTTGGAGGGATGTGTCACCTGCAAAGTAGACCTTTAGTTTCTGGCACAGCTTCACCTGCTTCAGGATGCAGAGAGAACAACGTGAACTCTAATTAGAACTTCATCAGAACTTTATCTGCAACGGTTGCTGGAGGTTAGACCTGACTCAGAATTAACTCTTCATTTCAAATGACTCAAAGTTGAGGCCAAAGTTGGGCTCAGAAGTTCTGCTGGGGGTCGTTCTACGTGAGTTGCCTGCAGTGATGTTGAGGAACTCGCAGTAGAGTTACGCTTCTAAATCTACACTGTAACCTGACCCGCAGCGCCACGACAACTCCAGCTATTTCTTATTCCACCGCCGCTATCTGAATCAGCTGGAGGAGAACGGCTCAACCCAAAAAAGGGAAACTCCAAGATTCACAGCTCAAAATAATCGTCCTGAATCGTTCTCCGGCCCCTCAGTCAGTCATCCTCTGTCTGAAACAAGTTGTTTCAGCTCCTCCCCCCTTTAAGACAACTTTCCTCTGATTGGCCAGCATCAGGAAGCCTACAGAGGGGCAGCGCTCAGTATTTGTGAATGTGGTATCTGCAGTCAGCGAGCGTGCCTGAGCATCTGGTTTAGGCTTACGGCATTATTTGAAGCTCTGGCCAAGTTTAACATGAACACTAACGATTTTAAATATACAACAGCAAACAAAAAGCTCAGTCTCTGTTTCTAATCAATGACTGATGATATAAAAATGATTTTATGGTAGTTTGAAACTGATGTCAAATCTATGAGACGCCAAAAACAATCTAGACGCGTCTTCAACAACGTTTCATAACAATGATCGTCCACCATATGTACCTTCGGCTGATCCCTTGTATTCTCCCCATGGGGGCGCACTTGCATCTGTAATTTGACAAGGGATTTAAGCCAGATTCCTTTCCTGACACAACCCTCCCTGGAACCCACCTGGAATCAACCAGAGACCTTTTGGCTCTGAAGGCGAGTGTATAAATCACCGCATTTTGAACATTTTATCTGCGTCGCTATCGGGTTTTTAATGACACGTACCATGTTCGCTGATAAAGGTGACAAATCTGAATCCTGATTTTAAATCTGTCGAAGCAAAGCTGGATTTAAAACCTCATTTTGAGATAGTCAGCAACAGTCACCAAAGAGTTTCTACCAGATTTCACGGCCGACTCTCTGTAGGCAGAGTTTATGTCCCAGTGGACAGTTAATGCTCTGCTGACTTAAAAATACTTTTTGTTAAAAATATAGTAGAGAGTGGCGAAACAGGAGCTGCGATGTTGACATACTCACTGCTATAATGCTTTGAACCACAAGGTGGAGCCGTGAGTCCAATGTGAGACATCCTAACATTAATCAGATCACTGCAGTTTCAATGTACAGAATTGTAAGAATAAGGCTAACTCTTTGTGGTGAAACACTGCCACCGCTGGTC
>VUQH01034204.1:7327-36187 GCA_015106775.1 Etroplus canarensis
CAAAACCATAATCTTTGTAAAAAAAAAAAAAAAAGGCCATTTAGCTGTTCTTGCCAAATGGTTGTAGACATAGTGTGACAGTGAAGCATGAGGTTATGGTTTCTAATCACAGCCGGAGAGGAAAGTGATGGGCACAGAATGAGCGGCTGGGAGTGAACGGAGACCAGGGAACATTACCCGGAATCCCTGGGTTCCCTGATTCATGTTCAACTTTGACCCTGGGGGGCGGGCTGACCTGTATTTCCCCGTGGTAATTCATTTCCTATCTGCCTCCTCGCTAAAAACCTTTTACTCTAAAACTACCTTGTGTACACAAAATACATGCCTCGATCTATGGAGATCACTGGTTTTAGAGGGAGATGGAGAGGATGGATTTGGAGCAGTGTCTGGACTGCAGTCTAGAGGAGGCCTTTAACAATGTGTTACCTATCACGATGAGGCTGATATTCAACACAAAGCATAAAGATAATAAAGGCAGAGGAGATCTATATGGATTGGGGTGAGACAGACAGGTTAACACTTACCTCCAGACCAACAGTAACAGAAGATGACCTTGATGTCCCACTTATTGTAGCACAGAGCACAATGCAGCATGAATGGAAAAACTCAGAAGAATAATGAAAATTTGTCAGTGATGGAGATCCATTCTGCTCATAAATGTGTGCAAAAGTCTTTAGCATCCCTTCATTTCTTTACATTTCTCTTGGAAAATGGGAAACAGGTGTAACAACTTATTGACATAAATGGAAATACAGTAAAATATACCTTTGCCTGCTCACTTGCATGTTCCCCAAGGGGGACGCCACAGCAGATTTTGGAAGGTTTTACACCAGACGCCCTTCTTGATGCAGCCTTCCGTTGTGGAATCAAACCAGGGATCTTTTGCTTGTGAGGCAAATGTGCAAACCACTACTCTACGGGGACACCATAAATGGAAATAAAGTACATAAGGTAAAAAAAGAATTTGTACAACTCTAACCAGCTTGAAAGTCAATATCAGGTATGAACAGTGTTATTCTTCAACACAGCCTGAACGCTTGTCATTTCTTTAAGTTGACTTCAGGAATAGTTCTCCAGGCTTCTTTGGATCTTGGCTACCTCCTGTTCCATTGTTTGTCAAGATCACTCCACACTGCTTCAATAATGTTGAGGTCTGGGCTCTGACTAATGACTGATAGTGTTCCATTGTGTGTTTTTTCTGTCCTGGTCGGCTTTTACTGTGATCTCAGTGTGACGGAGTTCATTGTCATGCTAAAAAAATGAAGATGCTGCTTTACAGATGTATTGCATGGTGGATTAAAATCTGACGATACTTTTCTATGTTCATAATTTCATCAGTTTTGACAAGATTCCTAACACCACCACCAAAGCAACACCAAAACATGACAGAGCCTCCACCATGTTTTACAGATGGCGGTAGACACTAACTGTCCTCCTCCTTACATATTTACAACAATTTGAACTGTACATTTCAAATTTTAAATGATCACTTCATAAGACATGTTGCCACTGATTTTCAGTTCAGTTTTTGTGTGATGTGGCACACCTCAGTCTTTTCAGTTTCCTTTCCTTAAGAATTGACAACCACCCTTCCACTGAGATGATTTCTGACAAGACTTTGGCAAATAGTAGATGGATCGATGTCAGCTACATGTCTAGCGTCAGGTCTGGGGGGGCTCCCTTTGTAAGAATTCTTGATTTTATACCTTACAAGTGGTATATATGAGTCATGTTAACACCTGTTCTGATCTCGTCTGATGGCATTTTATCAGCAAGCCTGGGGAGTTATGTGGCTGTCTTGAGTCTAGCCACAATTTTAGTCCTCAGATCAATAAATGCCTTTGTCAAAGCAGGTTGATGGTTCTGATGGAATTCTTTAACACTACTCTCTTCTACCAAGGTGGGCTCATTATGGCCATTTTGCTCAGCATTATTCCCGCTGTAGCCTTTGGATTTCCAGCTTTGATAGTGGCTCCCTTCTATTGATGTTAGACCACTGAGCTACTAGGTGTTTTTTTTCCACTAGTGTAGATGTTGGCTTTCTCTGAAGACCATCTGATGTGGACCTTATTAACCCTCTAGACTGTAAGATATAATTGGCTGTGTTGACTACTTTTGATTTTACCTTTATATTTTATGTTAAAAACAGTTTACCCAGCCTTGTTTAGTATAATTTTTTCCAGCAAAACCCCACTGTGTAACTTTACAATTATCTTTTTTCATTTTTACATGTTATATTAGCAAAATGGACCTAAAAATCACACAAAAACATCAAATCAGAGTGGGAGAAAGTTTTATTTTTTAACTCTGAAAATCAAAAACATATTTAGTGAGACATTTTTATAAAAGAATGGAAATATAAAGTGTAAACTTTAAAAAAAACACATGTACAAATTTTGTAAACAAATTTATATACAACTTTTTACACTAAAATGCAGGCAATGTCCCAGGCGGTTTTTGTACGACTATTGACAAAACAATCAGGTGTCACAATAAGATGCCACACATATTATTTGTGACACTCAAAAAAAGTTTCTGTCTACCACAACACACAAGGACACATCACCATGTCACAAATCTCTCAAATCTCAAAATTCACTTTCTCTCTGTTGCTCTCTCTTTTTCGCGGTCATCTGTTCCAAAACGTTCCCCCCTTCCATAGCAACCACATGCTGCCATATGTTTTGATTGGTTGATGTGGTGCATTTTTCCACCAATAGGATGAGGGGTGTGATTTTTTTTTTTCTTGAAAGTGCTCTCCTTCCTACCCTCCTTTCCATTACCGCCATTAAAAAAAATCCTGACATAAGCTATTTATCATAACTCTTGTTTTACTTGGCCTATCAACACGATTTAAAAACTGATATCCAGTTTTAAGTTCACACTTTCAACACAAGTTAAAAAGGAGACTCAGCGAGGCTGCGTCTTACAGCTACGTCATATGATTTGTGGTCGTGTGATTTGGATGCGCTGGCATTTCCGTCAAATCCAGAGTGTTAACCTGGGCAACATCCGAGCTGAGCTCATATTCTCTAGGTAGGCTTGGGTAGCATTGGGGGCCTAGAGATTCCAATCCCAGCCTATTGTTCCAAAGACAGAAGTGTTGCCACAAAGAATGTTCTCAGAGCTGCAGAGCTGTAGTCATGAGACTTGGTCTTAAATCAGATTTCGGTGATTTAAAAAGTGTGTCTCTGTATATAGCTTCAGTAATCCAAACAAGATCATTCAATTCAGGATCTAAATCAACAGGTATAAATCAACATGTTTTCATCTTAGGGCATAAATTGCCATTCTGTCAAATCCTGCTAGCATCACACACACGGTGTCCTCTGGCTTTGGTGTTTTGATGTATTAGTCACGCCAAATACTGAAACCAAGCGACAACGGTCTTCTTTTAAAGAGTGATGAAGTCCACATCTGGAGGTCAGAGGGTTAGCTGTGGAGTAACTCACAAGTTTATGTCCCATCTGGGGACACTTTGCACTTTATATCACTTTGTTTTCACTCACTTTCTACTTTCAGTTTCCCTCATCGAAAGCTGCTTGTTTTGGTTTCAGAAAAGATTGTGGTTTGGATTACAGTAAGCCCATTGACAACATTAAACCTACGCTGTGAAAAATTACACTTATCCAGTGTGTTCACTGTGACATCAAGGAAAGGGGTCCTTTGGAAGAGCTAGAAGTGAAAGATACACCTAGTTGCCAAAGAAACCTTGTGCATATCTTGGAGATGCCAGCAGGTCTGAGGAAACTATAGTATTTGATGCCCTAGGAATAAGAACAGACTGGTTTTACCGCATTAAAGCATTATGTTGCTACACTATGATGTAACTATCTGATCAATTTAAAGGAAAAGCAAAGACTTGTTCATCAAACTGGAGTTGGGCATATAATATAAAGGTGCTTTTATATGGTTTTGAATAAATTAAACATCCCTCCAGTTGTTACATTCTTGAGTCGAACATCATTTCTTCCTCCATGTGGGGCCAAACAAATAAAGAGCCATCCATTAATGAAACTTCCATTCCAGCTACATTCGGGACCACAGAATCTAAAGGCCATGCCGTTGGATGCTGAGTGAAGAATTGCTGCCTGGTCAAGCGCTCAGAATTACAAGAAAGAGCCAAATTAATCCCCTCACCCTCATTCTAGACATGCATTATCCACCACTGTCATAAACTTGGCTGTGGACAAGATTTGCAGCTGCCTTCTGCTCTCTTTCTCCCATGGCTTTCTTTCCTAATTGTCTGCATGGCCAAGACCTTGACCAGAGCTTTTCTCATTTGAAGAATCTGAGATCTTCAGATTGATTGCCAACACAGGCTAGTAATAACACAAACTCTTCACCCTTGGTTTACGGAAGGAAGACAAAACTACACTCCTGATGGCAGATTTGCAGGGAAGCCAAAGTAATTAGGTGATTTTCCACTGAATTAAGATCTCCACTGCAGAGCAAATGCCGAACTGAAGTTAAGCAACGTGGGATTAAAATGGAATCTACGGCCACTTGGCTGCCAAATTTACACAGAATAATTTTTCCAGCAATAGTCATAAAGACTTTTACATGGATAATAAGAGAGAAACTATTCAATCTTACAAACAGAAATTAAATATTAAAAATTTTGCACCAAGGACCAGACACTATGCCATCATTCCAATAGAATACAGTAGATACTGTGTCTCAGGATGATTCCACTGTTTGTTTTTCATGTTTTATCCTCAAATGATAATGTTGCTACTGCTGCTGCTACTACATCACATAGATCACATAACAGAAAAGCCTGCTTTGTGACAATTTAGTTAGCGGGAAGCAGCAGCGGATGTGACCCAAGGTTATAAACAAGAGGACATCATCCCTTCTGATAAAGCTCTGCTGTTGTGTGTCCTTGGCCAAGTCCTGCTCCACCATCAAGGCTATGATAGAGTACAATGACCTAGTCTAACATTGTCATGGTTGAAACACTGCACCCAAAGAATAGAAGGACTAAGAAAAGCAATCAAAGAAAAAGCTTAGAACCTTTTTCCCCCCAGAAAAACAGTACTGTTTTGCAAAGAGTCATTAAACAGAAAGACAGCAGACACAGCCATTGCGTTTTGGAATAGATTTTATTTCCTCCATTTTATTCTGAACGGTTCAATGAAATTTCATTTTGGCTCAGAAATAATGAAAACCGGGTGAAAGCTGGAACTGTAGAGGGAGGACAGGGAGACTGGCTTCTCGAGTGGCAGGTGATTTAAGTCTGAAGTTCACCACTCATGTATTCACTATAATGTAGATGGGATTTATTTATTTTACCATAATCAGTTATATTTCAGAAATACTATGACTACAGTGAATTTAATTTCAGGATATTTAGATTTAATGATTGATTGCAGCATGGAGCAGTCAATAATGGATTACATTTAAGAGACATCCTTTCAACCCAAATACTGCTGGAATACTCAAGCTCAGGTGTTACAAGCCAGGAGCCAAAACGAAACAGACAGACCTTTTTCATCAATGAGACAACAGCATGCTCTCAATGCCTGATTTGGTGCCATTAAGTAATGTTTCCCAGCAAAGAAAAAACTTCCCCTAAGGCACAGCGTTCTACTGCAATTTGGCTGATTAGATGAACTAAGCTGGTATTTATGGGGGATTTTGTTTGATCTGTTGGCTTCTATACATAAGGATGGTGGGGAAAGGAGGGGAGCGGGCAGAGCGCGAATGAGGGGAAAGGCATCCATGTGTGCAAGAAAGTACATGAGTAAAAAAAAAAAAGAAGAAATTAAAAGAAGAGGCAGCTGGCAAGAACAGGAATAAAGGGAAGACGCATGTGAGACGGTACGAGGACAACACAACTAAAAAGATAAACAGAGGAGGAAAGAAGGTGAGGTACATAGAAGAGCACAGACATCATTACAAGTCAGGACAGCTGCAGCTCCTGTTACTGTTTTACCATGTGCCTGATTGCACGTTTACACGGAGACACTACACCCCCATCTTCATCATTCCCGTCTTCTCCAAACCTGTTTACCTTTCACTGTTTTCATATTTCGTCACCCTTGTGCCCCTCCTCGACCTTGCTTTGCCTTCCTCCGTAAGGCTTTTCCCCCCTTTTTCACCTCAGTTTCTGAACTTTCTGACTTTCATTTCTATCCTGTTATAGTAGGACAGAATCCAGGATATCGATATGATGTTACGATTCATTAGCAATCCGACATCTTTGCTTTTTCCAGCTCTCCCTTCCTGTGGATAGGACATATTACCATACCTCCTGCTATCTGAGACCGCTACCTCTGGTGGTCTCATCAGTGTGTGTCAACTCTGCACAACCACCTCTCGGCTTAAGACCAGTCCAAGTAAAACCACAACCTTTTTATCACAGACCCATACTGTGCTTTGCACCCCTAGTCCCTCCAGACAACATTTTGTTTCCACCTTCACAGCAGCAGAGACTTTGCATAAAACAGCACGCTGTCAAAAAGCCAGACATTTGATAAAAACATGCTTCTAATATGGCCCCCGTTAGCCATTCATGATGTATAAATAAGCTGCAAAACATCATTAATTAAACATGTGAGTTTACAGCAGCAGCCTAATTCTGCTGCTGGGTAATAGTTTAATGGATGGAGGCTGTTAAAACAGAGCCACCAACAGAGAAGACCCAAGACACAAAGGGGGCCCACACAGGCTGCAAGTTGTCTTTCTGTCTGCCCCAAGGACAGTGAATCCCATCACTAAGCAGGATTGTTTACATGCATTCCAGACAGGGATGCATTCATTTCACTGCTGGGGCAACTGAAACTCTACAGGGGGAATGAGCAAGTAAAATTTATTATCTGCTTCTTACTGCCTTACTACAAAATTACATAGTCTGGCATATAATACACCATAAATAAAGATCTATCCACCTAGCCATCCATACACCCATCTATCCATCCCTCTCTGTCTATCAATCTCATGTTTGGTCATCAACTTCATGGTATAGACTGGTGGTTCTCAGACTTTTTTTGGTATGTCCAGCATCAGAATCTATTAGAAGTGTGCACCCCATACCACACAAAAATGCACGTCTCACACCCCAGAATTTTATCAGTCACTAAATAAAAAAGCATCCGCATCATATTTCACCTAAAGGTACATATTATCAAAGCTACTGCAGGATACCGCAGTAGCTTTGCGCCCCACCCCACAGTCTGAGAACCACTGGTATAGACTAAAACATATGTAAATAACACAGCTAGAGTTGGTGGATGGTTTTCAGATATCCACTGCAGTCCTGAGCCTTTCTCAACATTATCCTCAAGAGGTACATATAAGAAAACAGAAGTCTGATATTAAACAGCATTTAACCAGCTCACAGCTCAACCTGCCATCTCCCTAGTACTCCTCCTCCTCCTCCTCCTCCTCCTCCTCCTCCTCCTCCTCATCATCATCATCATCGTCACCATCAGGTTCCGTCCTGCAGCTGTGGGATGGATGCAGTGGTATGCCAGTTGTCATAATGGTGTGCTGATCTAACTACTTGAGGGTACTTCATGCCTGTCCACTGATGTTTGTGAACCATGATGTTTTACCAGAGGTGGGGCTTGGGCTTGGCCCAATTTTTAAGTGATTAACTTTTGAAGACGATCTGGACCCGGGTCCAGGGTGTTTTTTTTTTTCCCCTTTTTTTTTAAGGATTCTTTAACATTAAGACATAAGATATGGTTGTATGAATGTTCAGCCAGTGTGGAGGTCTTGAACTGCTCTTTTTTTTATTTACAATGCACCCTTGAGGCTGAAAAGAAATATTACAAAACTGTCAGTCTGTGAGCAGCTGATAGTCACCTCCATTGTGGAGGTTATGTTTTTTTTATTTCTATAAAAAAGTTTGTAATACACCCCATTCAGTCCCCTCATTGGGCCTCATGATGGCCATTGTTTACTCACGGACCAATGGGAATGCAGCCATCAGTCGCCCTTGCCTCGGTCATTAAGTGTTTTCAGGCTGACTATAGCTGCTGCACGCCATTTAATGGACTACTCGATACATAGCTGCTTGTTTAGTCCAGATGTTAAACCTTTTAGTCAAAGCTGGACTAATGTAGGCTGTTGTGCATTCATAGAACCAGAAAGTTTTACTTTTCATGAGCAGCACGTTTTACTCTTTCTGTTCTTAGTTAATTAAGCTGTGACTAGTGTGCCATGCTTGCTACTTATGCTATATATATGCATGTATAAGTTCATATCAAAGACAGTACATAGCTGGAAAGAGATGTTTATGGGTGGCAGTGATGAATAATAAAGTGCTCAAAAATACAGTGTCTCTAACCGGATAATATTACAGCAGGAATGCATTCAAACCACATTTTAGAGATAGAGGGGGATAGTTTATCAACTCTAACCATGTCTCATTTTTTGTTTGTTAGCAGTATTATGCAAAAAGTTACAGCTGGATCGGCACAAAAAATTTACCAGCAATGGGACTTTTCCAACTCAGAAGTTTTTAAGGATTCTTAAACATTGTGAGATAGAGCTGTTTAGCCTTGGTGGAGGTATGCAGTCACCTCTCTTGTTTTTGTATGTAATTGTCAATTGAAATCAAAGCTAGCACGGGGTCACCTTGTGTCTGCTTGACTCAGGCAGCACTAATATAAATCATGAGTATTTCACACAGTAACAATGTTGCTGACATGAGCAATCTCCTGCGTGAGAAACAATAACTTCAGATAATGTCCCAACCTGATTCTGCCAACAATTTGTATAATGTATAAAAATATCTTCAGACAGCACACAGGAGAGCTAAGCACAATTCAGAGAGACAGACGGGATTAGCATGTGTAATGTAATTACTGAATTTGGATTTGTAATCCCTTATATTTTTCCATCTACTAATACCACCTCCCACTCTCGCTCTCGCTCTCCTCCTTTCTCACACGCACCTACCAGTGAAAAGACATCTGCACTGCAGCTCATCTGGTTTGCAGGTTTGTCAGATCGTTGAGGGACACAACACTTATCTCTGGTCCACATCTAAAGCTTGGTTAGCGGCAAGTGCCTGTTCATGTCCAAAATAGCTTCCAACAGGGCCAGGGTTAGAAGAGAAAGGATACCAGCCCAGCCACAACTAATCATCATGTGATGAATCATTTGAGTCAAAGCCCTTAGCTGTGGCTAAAGGATCACAGATTGCAGCTCTCATCTCTTATGGCCCCAGAATCTTCTTGATTTATATGTATTCTGAGCACAGACGTTGCTCTTTGATCTACTGTGCAGTGTTTCCAAATCCATATGTGGATTTGAGACGAACAGAAGGAAATAAAATAATGTAGTTTTTCAGTTTCAAATAGTTGAAAAACATAAACCAAGAAACTCGGTGTGACTATGAGCTTTTCAATGGCCACACAATCATCACTCTAAATCTGTCTTTCAGCAAGGCTTTGAAGGAAATATTATAAACAAACAAAATAGATAATACATGAAATGGGAACTGGGGATTCTAATAATGCAGGAATTTTATATTTATGTTTTTATTAGAGTGCAAAAAAACTGTCTTATGGATCTCTATTCCACAACACGCACCTCTCCTGAAGTTCTTCCATGAAATAGTTTCTCCCATTAGACACAGAGACAGACTGTATGCATGTCATTTGCAATGTACTTTTCTCTGTTAATGATTCAAGGACACTGTGACACATGTGCGCTTAACCATTAATTCATAAATGAGGTAATGTAGCATGACAAGGTAAATAGCTTCTCAACACATGCTTACGTAAAACCAGTGTCATAAGACCCTCTGGCTACAAACCAGCTTTTGCCGCAGTACCTACAGTCTGCACCAGCTGTGAGATGGTAGCTTTGACAGACCTGAAATCTACGAACCACTAAGTGGTAAGGTGATGCTGTGCCGCTAGCTGAAATGGAAACTGTGTGCAGGGTAAACATTTACACAGGCTTGATGAAACTTCTAGCATCCGGCACACTGCCTGAGCAATATATTCCAATCACATGCTCCACGCCTGCATGCTCCCACATGCTGTGTGCTGACACCCACTTTGGCTCAGTGTACCCCATTTATTTAACTGCAAATGGAGCAAAACCATTCAATTGTAGCTTTGGCCATACTTTGGCTGTGACAGGCTCCACAGTAAAACAAAATCTCAACTGTGCTGATTGCCTGAAGAAAAAAATGAAGTAAGATACAGCCGAAGGCATGGAAGAATACTATCCAAACTTTAAAATGCGTGCCTGTGTACATGCATGGGGAAGGTTAAATTGTGATAATTGTTTAATTGCATGAAGGAGTGAAGCTTGAGGCAATCTGGCAACCACTGGCAGGTGTGTATGCAGGTGGCACATTGAGAAAAACAAACTTTGCAGCAACTTGTAAGCCTTATTTATCCCCTTTAGGCTTTTTGAAAGATCAATTAGATAGATAAGCGTCTAATAATCGAGATGAGATCTGTCAGTTTATTTTGGTTTGTTGGTTAACTCTTCCCCTGATGAGGGAAGAGCAGAAAAGTAAAAAGATTCTCTTTTCACTTGTGCCCAGCTGTTGATCTTTGAAGGACAAAAAAAGATTTAAATTAAAAATTTCTTTTCCATAGCGATGTCTTGAGAGTGCAAAGGTTGTGCCTTATTTGATGATATTTTCACCATGCGCTGTCTGCTGTACTCTTTATGTGGATTCCCAACATCATGTTCTGACCTCTGAAATACAGAGACCAAACCACATTAGTAGATTTAATTAAGGACACAGAACATTGGACAGTCACCTCACATCTTTCCTCCCTTAAGTAAGAGTGCTAAACACATAATCAGTGTTTAAAAGGCAATAAATTTTGTGCCATTAAACTGAATATTACAAAGGACAGATTACCAGTTCTTTCCAAAGAGCAGAATATCTTACGTAAACCTGCACCAGCTAAAGCCCCTTTTGCTTTCAGTGATCTTATTAGCCTGGATGTCATAACATTCTTGTAAGTTTGAACTGACAGCATTCGCATACTCGCAACCAATAGACGCACAGGAGGTTATGACCCTCTCCCCTACAAAAGAAACGACCATGAAAAAAGTCCAGGCATCAATGGACACCAAAAGTCTTGCACGGGCGCTTTTTACTGAAGACACTATGTAAATCCTGCAGATGGCAATATGGAAGTGGACACAGGCGGCTCAGAACAACTTCTTCTCAGGCTTTGAGGCAGATGTATCTTCCTACTCCATTTCTGCTCCTGTAAAACCACTTTTACTCTCCACAGGCTGTTTACCTGTATGCAGTCACAGCCTGCCAATAGAACTCTGACTACATCAGATGACAAACAGAAACCAGAAAGTTTCCACTGTGAAGAATCTTGTCCCTTGCCTACAAATTCTGCACATTCATGTGGAGATTTGATGTCTCTACAGAGATTATGAGAACATCTTCATCAAATACTACAGACAGTCCAGTCCACATGTGAGCATATGACAAATAAGCCGTAGCGGCTCATTCTGTCACTCTTGTGGGTATGTCTGAATAAAGCTATAAGTAACATTACAAAATCTGAACTATAGCTAAATGGCAGGATGCTGTCACAACAGATTGATGATGCAGTATTGTTATGTATTCTATGTCTGATTTAAAATTCAGTTGTATTCCTTCTGAGGTATCTACAACTCTCAAGCGAATTCATAAAGTAAATATACAGGACCCAGGTTCCAGCAGCTTACTGAAGCAGACATTAAATCATAAAGTGTCTTGATATTCTTATTGGCTGCTGTTGAAAATATACTGCACTTCAATGCAGAAAGCATGAGAAATGTCTTTGTTCTGACGACCAAGCTCTGGACCGGGTTTACATTGGCAGGCAAGACATTGAAGAGCATGCAAGCTGAAGCACACTGAAAAAAACGAAGTCTGGGAGAGCTGTCATAAAGCTATAATACACTGAACAGTATATCAGTATATTATGAGGAACAGATTGCTAAGGTGCTCTAGCAGAGCAATGTGAGATTTATCCGTAACTGTCAAGCAAAGCTTGAGTGGATGGGTGTATCACAGGAAACAAGATAAGTGGATTTGTGCTGGAGTGCGCACATGTGTGCATGTTTGGTAACATGCAAAGGTGTGCATGAGTTTTGCGTTTATACGTCAGTCAGTATGGTGGGCTTGAACACAAATGCATGTATATAAATGTTAACACCCAGGTTGATGAATGATAAATATAGAAATAAAAATAACCATTTTTTAAAGTACCTTCAAATTTTCAGATTTTTTGACATTATTTACAGTATGAGTGTCAGAGTTAGAGCTCAGGAATCTCTCAGCAAGTCTTGGTGGACAGGACAGATTTACAACACGGGGCTGTGATGAAGGGGCTTTGGCATAACCGTATTAAACCTGGGTAGCAACAGAGAAAGAGGGGGTTGGGTGCAATCTGATATGGGGCTTCCTCTAATCAGCCAGAGGCTCCACACTACCTCAGGCAAACAGGATGTATAAAGTCCTAAAAATTAGTCCATATATACTTGGAAAAGAAGAGAGAAAAGGTTAGAGAGAAGAAGAAGAATTAGAGAGAAAGAGAAAGTGGGGAGTTATCAGGGGGTGGTTAGATAGCCAGCGGCATCCAAATAAACACAAACCAGATGCAGAAGATGTACAACATGTGTGTGAACAAGGCACCAGAGTGTGCAGATTTAGTAAAATGTTTATACTGCATGAGGGGTTGACAGGTCTGATGATGTGGGTATGTGTGAAGAACAAGTTTGCATTTTTATGTGTTTTTTTTACTGAGTTGCTTTTTGAGCTAAGGTTAGAACTGGGTTAAGGCTAATGTTAGGGTAATGTTTGAGGCATGGAGTTCTGATGGTTAGGTGGTTGGGGAGTGCATAATGTGATGGCAGTCACTAAAAGTATACAAATGTGTGCTCTTCGAGCATGAAAAGAACCTGAAGCAGAAATGAGAGTAAACTAAAGCTCTGCCCGAGTTTGTCTTCGTCAGTACCTACACTTCGTCATGGTCTCCTGTCCTCCACGTGCGGACACTCTGCTTAGTTTTAGGAGTGGGCGTGGCATGGGAGGAGTCTGGCAAGTGCACCTGTTGCTTATGATTTCTCACCTGCAGTATATTAGTTGGGTCCTCTAGTCCACTGGTCACTGGATTGTTAGTGTCATGTCGTTGCAGTAAGCCTGCCCACCTGCAAGTCTTGTTGCTGATGTGTTGTTCTGATGCTTGCTTTCTAGTTACCCTGTTCTCTGCTGCATCTCGTAGTGAACTTACCAGCCTGGACCTGCTGCCTGACCCAGTCTCACTCTGGACACTGTATCCTGGGAAAGCCACTTTGGGTCCTTGCATTATTTGGAAAAAACAATTACAGGAAGCAAACTGAGACATAAAAGCCCACCTTACAGCTCAGTCACAGCAGCCAGTATTATCCAAACCACTGTCATACATTCTGTTTGAAACCTGTGCCTGCCCACTGCTTTCATTAAATGTCACTGAACTTTTATTATGTTGGGCTCTTCAATTTTTTGAGTCCTCCAAATGTAAACCTGGTGCATTGCTCATAATGGTCAAAAATTCAGCAGAGATGGCAATGTCAGAGGTGGCAGTATAAGATTTTTTATTTTTTTCAGTTAAACTGATTTCTTCAGTGTGGAAGAATTGAGAATTACATGTCTGGACGAGTCATAAAGAGCTACAGCAGCTAGGTCAAATGTTGCAATTGCCATTTCTGGTTGTAGGGCTTTTGTAGTGTGCTGAAAACAAAATTTTGCACATCTTGGTGATGGGAAAGACTTTCAGTCTCTCATCATCGGGAAGGAATTTTGACCCACTCTTCTTCACAATGTTGTTTTGGTTCATTGAGGTTTGCGGTCATTTGTTTATGCATAGCTGTCTTAAGGACCTGCCACAGCATTTTAATTGGGTTGAGGTCTGGACTTTGACTGACCTATTGCAACATTTTTATTCTTTTCTTTTTCTGCGATTCTGTCATAGATTTGACGGTCTGCTTGGGATCATTGTCCTGCATGAGCCTGCTTTGGCCAAGCCTTAACTGTCAGACAAATAGCCTCGCATTTGACTCTAGAATACTTTGGTATACAGAGGTGTTCATGGTCGACTCAAAGACTGCAAAACAACCCAAAATCATCACCTCTCCACCTCCGTGCTTTACAGTTGGTATGAGGTGTTTGTGCTGATATGCTCTGTTTTGTTTTTGCCATACGTAGCACTGTCCATTATTGCCAAACATCTCCACTTTGGCCTCATCTGTCCAAAGGATATTGTTTCAGAAGTCTTGTATTTTGTTTAGATACAATGTTGCAAACATACACTGTGCTGCTGTGTTGTTTTTAGAGAGAAGAGGCTTTCCCTTGGTAACCCTTGCAAACAAGTCATACTTGTTTGGGCTTTTTTGCAAATTTTACAATCATGAAAAAGAACTTTAACATTTAATATGCTAAATGAGGTCTGTGAGATGTTGCGCCTGGGTTTTAACAATTTCTGCAAGGCACTGCAAGGTCTGATCATGGGGTGAATTTGCAGTGATGTTCACTCCGGGGAATATTGTGGCATTCAGCTGGTCCACAGCATAATTCAGCTATCAAAACTTCAAACTACCAAAACTACTTTTACAGAGGAGGTCACGCTGGACAATGACCATTTAATGAAGCACATTTGATCAACAGCACCTGGCTGCTACTTACCCTCTTAATTCCTATGGTGGAGCAAGGATGCACTCAGTTTTTCACAGGCTAGTCCTGTAAAAAACACCTCTTTTTTTCACATGACTACAAATGAATTGTAGTGAAAGAGTTAAAAAATATCACTTGCACTTATTCCAATTTCTTTTGGCTGTTTGATTGGCACTAGAATGGAGGAAAAGAGCGGTCAGCTTACTCTAACATAAAAATTCAAGACTAATCCTGTCTGGCCTTTGATATGACTTTAGAAAGTACTGCTGAGAGATCTACTGCAGGAATGAGGGCCACCAAAGAAATGGTTACAACTTCAGTCCTTGTTGTGGTTCCTGAAACTTGACCAGAGAAGATCTGAGTGCGGGAGACAGACAGATGATGTCTTTCTTTTCCTCTCCTTTCCATCTTGCTTTTTCAGTTTCCCCCAGACTACATAAAGCAATTAATGAGGTCACTGTAAAAATATTAACTACAAAGCAGTTCAAGACAAATCTCCTGATGAGTACTACAACAATTATAGGGATACAGCACTCTGAAAAGAGGGTGTGGTGTGTATGTTTTGTGGCACATGTGTTCTACCAACCAGCAAGCCAAGCAACATGCTGGCCCCACCCTTTACCCCTCCTGAGAGGCCCATGGTAATGACCCTCAAAAGTGTTTGAAATAGTTGGAAGGATGACACACGCAAGCAAAAGAATGGCAAAGGCAAAGCAGCATGAAATAAACTGGCCTCAAGGAGAGACAGAGACCAGAGAGCAATTTGTTTCCCCTTCTGTGAATTACAGGCCGGAGCCAGCCGCTGTCTCTAAATGGGAACCAGCTCGGTTCTGCCCAGACACCACTATTTGGGCATAGTAAGTGTTTTGAGTAGAGAAAAACACCATCCAAAACCCCACGTCTCCGTTGGGCTATGAAGCCTGACTCAAAATTCTTGGGTGTTCCTTTTAAAACAATCTTTTTGAAAAAGCTTACATAAGTGTACAGTGGAAATAGCTAATATGGTGTCAGGCCTCTTCGGCGTCTGCTTTGTTTTATCAGTATCATGTTTGTATAATGAGCCACGTGTAATCCCAGGGTACTTTTGCTCTGTTAGACCGGAGGCATGGATACTTTTTTCTTGGCCATTTTCATTTTGCATAAAATTGTGCAGATAAAGTAGTCTTGTCTCTCAATGAATACACATGCATAAAAATTATCTCCACAGCTGAGGGCAGCACATTCCACTGCAACAAATGAACCCAGAGACTTCATGCAGAAATATATGGGTCCAGTTAAATCCTTTCATTGGCTGATCATTCTTTCTCAAGACATTTTCTAACACACTAAGTATTACTGAAGAGGATTGTTGTATTGTTATCCTGAACCTCTCTTTTCTTCTGAGGTTTGTAGGTATACTATATGGACAAAAGTACTGGGCCACACCTCTTAATCATAGCAAAGTGGAAGCATTTAGGAGCCACAGCAACTCAGCTACAAAGTGGCAGACCACATAAAGTGACAGAGCGGGGCTGCAGAGTGCTGAGGCGAATAGGGCATAAAAGTTGCATTAACATGGCTAACTGTGCACTGGAATCTTCATGGCATGGCTTCCACGAATGCAAAGTGTCGGAATAGTGTAAAGTACGCCGCCACTGTTCAACTTCACTATCTGGCAGCTGATAGATGAGTCTGGGTTTGGCAAATGCCAGGAAAATGCAACCTTCCTGACTGCATTGTTTCAAATGTAAAGTTTGGTGGAGAAGGAATAATGCTATTTTGCTTTTTTGTTTTGTTTCGGGGTTTTTTTTGCTGGGGCTGGTCCAAGCCCCTTAGTTCCAGTGAAGGGAAATTTTAATGCTTTAACTTATCAAGACTTTTTAGAAATTCTATGCTACCAGTTTTGTGGGAACAGTTTTGGGAAGGCCCTTTTCTATGCCAGTGCACCAAGCAAGGTCCATAAAGACATGGATTGATGAGTTTGTTATGAAAGAACTTGACTGGCCTTCATAGAGCCCTGACCTCAACTCCATCCCTGACAACCTCTTCTGTTACAGCAGTCCACTTCATGTCCTCCTTCCCTACATCCATGAACCTTCTCTGTGGTCTTCCTCTTCTCTTCCTGCCTGGCAGCTCCATCTTCAACATCCTTTGTCCAATATATCCACTATCCCTTCTCTGCACGTGTACAAAACATCTTAAAACTTGCCTCTTTGACTTTGTCTCCCAGCTGCTCAACCTGAGCTGTCCCTTTGATGTATTCAATTCCAAGTTCATCCATCGTGGTCGCTCCCAGTGAAAATCTCAGCATCTTCAATTCTTCCAACTCCATTTCCACATCTGGTCTTTTTGTTATTGTCACTGTCTCCAAACCATACATTATAGTAGGTCTCACTACTGTCTTGTAAACCTACCTCTTTCTGCTGTGACAAAGCATCCCTGACACTTGTCTTCACCCTCCCTAGATTCTCTTTTTCACCTCCACTTTCTCTTCTAACTGACATCCTATTCACTAACTGACATGGCACGACACGGTAACATCACTGGGTAGCTCCATCAGCGGCAGGCTGCTTCTCCCATGCTGTCTGAAGGAGAGATCCTGCAGGTTCCTTCCTTCCTGCTGCGGTCAGACTCTACAACCAGCTCTGCTCTGAGTAAACCTTTCAAATCAAACATTAATGTTATGTCTCTGTGAAATAGCAATACACTTTTTGTAAATGGCGAATATTATGCAAATGCCAATAATATAAAATGTTGAGATAACCACAAGGTCTTATTTTTCTTACCCCTAATATTATTCTATTTTCTATTATTATTATCATTATCATTATTGCTTTTTTAGTGTGATTTCTTCTTTAAACTGGTGTGCTGCTATCACTTTGTCCTGCTGCTGTAATATTTGAAATTTCCCCTCTGTGGGGCAAATAAAAGATTATCTTATTAGTGTAGTGCTTTACACCAAGGTTATTACACAGTAGTTAACTAAACCTAAACTAAAAAACTGAAATAAAAACTAGACTTTTGGGAAAAATCAAAAACTAAAACAATGTTGGAGGCTTAGGAAACTAACTAAAATAAAATAAAAATATACAAGTAATGTCCTTAGTTCTAGTCTTTGTCAGTTGGGTTAAATTTGGTCAGATAGCCTGTCTGATGAGGCTTTGGTTTATCTGTTTATTGAGACTCAGGGTGTCTACATGATTGTCACTAATCTGCCTTCACAAAGTGTTGTGTTTGTATTGTAATTTCTGATCTAAACACCTTAAATCTTCCCCTGACAAATACCATCCATATTATAATAAATAAGAAAACTAAAACTAACACTGAAACTAATAAAAATTAAACTAAAACTAAACATTTTCAAGCAATAAAAACTAAACTGAAACAAGCAAACCCACTCTGGAAACTAGTTGAAACTAAACTGAATTCAAAACAAAAACTTAAAATGAAATAAAAATAAAAACTACTTCGAAAACACAAAACTATAATAACTCTGCTTTACACATTCATCTTACAAGTGAGAAGTTCCTGGTTCAGTTCCAGGTGGGGACACAAGCCCCTCTCACCATGAACGGCTGCGTCAGGAAGGGCATCCGGCATAAAACCTCTGCCAAATTACCAATGTAGATTAATCCGCTGTGGCGAACCTTTGGGAAGAATACAAGGGAGCAGGCGACGGTACATTTCATCTTATGACTGGCTCCAGGACTACACTGGCTTGTGGCCCCCCGTGCCTTGGTTTTTAGCCTGTCTCAAAGCCATTTCCATTAAATTTGACTTCATGCACGAATGGAAAATGTGATATTGCCCTGCATTTTGTCTTTACTGTTAAAGCTCTCATTACTTAAAAGAACAGTAATGTGTCCTA
Source organism: Etroplus canarensis (assembly GCA_015106775.1). Classification (NCBI taxonomy): domain Eukaryota; kingdom Metazoa; phylum Chordata; class Actinopteri; order Cichliformes; family Cichlidae; genus Etroplus; species Etroplus canarensis. The sequence continues at coordinate 25,819 of VUQH01034204.1, forward strand.
TGAATTTGATATATGTTAGACACTGTGTTCTGTCATTTCCCACATGCATGATAAAATGTGTTTGCTGTGGCTATTGGCGTATGAGTACTAGATGAGTCATCACATGGACAGACCCGCTAAGCTCCAGTTCTGCTGAGTGAGCATATCAGTCTACACATTTTTAACAGTAAATAAAGTCTCTGCAAACATATATAAACACATAATAAAGTTACGTTTGATCAAATGGACACCAACCCATGATGAGCGCTTTTGTCTTGACCATCATGAGAAAAATAACATGCCCTGAGAGGGGGAAAAAAAAAAAAAACGTGCAATCTTTGGTCACTGATGTCGACAAGCACAAACCACAGCCTCAAATCAAAGATATTAAAATGATTCAGGCTTTTCTTTCAACTGTAGGGATTTTTTTTTCCTGCCAGCATTTTTACTTTAGGCTGTGCCATACATTATTTCAATCAATGACAGCCAGTTGGTTTGGTTTTCTGCTCACATCTTGTGCCCCTGTGGCCACTTAGCTCATCTTGTCCTGTGGAAAAAGATACTTATTGAAATGGATTAATCACCAGAGGGGTCCACTTTGAAGAAGTGCACAGAGACAAAATGAAGGGGGTAGAAAGATGATTGGAGGAAAGTAGATGTGAGGGGAAAAGATGCTATGTTGTAGCCAAGGCAGCAGGGAGGATTTCAATAGCAAGCTCTTGGCACAACAGCACGGCTTAAGATTCCTGGCATTGCCAACATGTCTTCAGGGGGCCATCTTTGCATGCCCACCATGTTAAGGTGGGCCAAGACCCCTCAGAATTCAGCCCATATGCTCCCCCTTTCCCTACCCAACAGCATCCTGTGCCTCAGCCAAAGCACACAATCTGTCCCGATTACCGACCTCCCCCTTCATCTTTGATACTGGCCTCATCTAAAATACGCGTGTCTGTCTGTCCCTGCACTATAATAACTCAGCTGCACTACAAACCACACAGACCCCACTTATCTTTGCCTCTGCCTTGCTTGACTTCTCAAAAATTGCTTTCAGATAGCTATGATGCCACAACGGGGATCAACAGTAACCTTGCAATGTTGCATCATAGAGCTTCTATAGGACTGCACCACATCCTGAACTGTCTTTCCATGCCCTTGCTCTTCAAATAAAGCTTTCCTGTTGGCTAGCACTCCATCCATCAATCAGCAGGAGTGTGACATCAGAGCCCTTCCCAACCCTTGGCCATGCTGTTCCTTCCCACACCAAAGCCAGGACGAGGCAGACATTAGCTGCTGTTTTCATGCTGCTTACGAGCTACGCTGGACATTCCTGGCTTGGTGATAGGTTAAATGCAGCTGCAGATGACCCAGTCCACAGCATGCCTCTCATGGCTTTTTATTCAGTCAGAGTGCCCTAGTAATGGTCTGCCACATGTTACCACGAAGAGCCAGACTCACACTGGGGTGGATGTGTCTTTGAAAATAATCATACACAGTCAAATGTGCATTATCTTTATAATGTGGGTTTTGGGGGTTTTATTCAATTCAAACATAATGTACTTTATCCTTGTTTTTAGACACCAAAATATACGAGATTCTAAACACAAAGACTTAACAAAAGAAGCAATAGGCTATAAATGGCAAAGCAATATATAAGAAAGTTCAACACCTAAGAAACTGGTGGTGGTTTTTTTTTCATAATTAATCTCTATTGGCAAACTGCAATGTGCACAAAAGAAAAGTATGACAAATATACCTCATCTAACAAAGCTAATACCAGTTCTCGTATCTGGAAAGCTGTTTACCTCAGCTGAACATAGCAACGCAAGACATATTTGTCTTTCTTTGGACATGATAATAGTGGCATAACAGACTCCAAGGACAACAAACAGCCTGACAAAAGCAAGTTCAAATGGACTAATGAGTAACTGCAAGTCAAATATTGGGAAATAAACCAGCCAGGACATGGTGGTGTGTGATGTTTTTGAGCTTGAATGCAACCACCCGGTTCTCGCTCTTCTGATTCTGCTTGCGCTATGCCATGTTGACATACTTCCTTTGCTTTTGCATGCTTGTATTAGGCACTGAGTGGTCATTAATCACAGAACCCCTGTTGGAAAGGCCTCGGGGAAACAGAGAACGAGACCAAATGATGGTTTATGGCAAGAAAACACTCGCAGACATGTACAGTATATTCCAAAAGCAGCAGGAACATAGATGAGCAGAAAAGCTGATGCAGAAACTGTTAAAAGCACAGCAATAAATGCAAATCCCATCTGACTGGCATCTAAGTCACAATTATATGTAAGTCCTCCCTATAAAACACTTTCAGTCTTAAGTATTCCTGGAATAGCTTGATTGAACAGTGCTTTTTACAACATCTTCAGAGCTCTATGCCATTTACAGTAAAACCACATTATCACGATTACTAAAACAAAGCCTATTAGCAAAAACAGGGACTTATAACAACAGGTTTGATTATAAGCAACCACTGTTAAATAAATTTGTAAAAAGCAGTGAGGAAGGTTATGTTTCTTAACACTAGGACCACCAAGAGGGTCATTTTGACTCCTTTTTAAAATTGTGACTCTGTTAAAATGAATCCTCATTAGCTCACATTTCCTGACTTTTCTTAAAAGGAGTTTGTTCATTACATAGTGAATTTTGGGATGTGTGCGATATGAAGAAGAAAAATATGACCACTTATACCTAAATTTGACTCCCAATGAATGTAAAATTCTGTGTTCAACAGTCGTCTATACTGTATGTCTCGCTGCCTCGCAACACATATTGTTTACACATAGTTTGTCATGAAGGCTCTTCTACCAAGTGCCAGAGCTAGCTAGATGACATTGATAAATGAATATATAGGGCACTGCAGTTTGATAAAAGATGAAGAAATGTTGCAGCGCTGAATGAGTCAGTTAGGCTACTGAGCCGCAGCAGCGTTGTGCAGAGCAGGTGACTGACTGGCTGTACAGCACAGAGGGGGAACTTTAGCCGAACTGAGCAGAGTACAGATGTGGCAAACTAATCTGAGCAAGTAAAGAGTGAAATCCTGATCACATAGCTGAATCAGACTGGTTTTAGACCTGATGAGCAGAGCCAAGGAGATGAAGGGCTGCGACGTAGCAGTGTGCACAAAGGATAAGAGTGCGAGAGAGAGAGAGAGAGAGAGAGAGAGAGATGGGCATGTTGTGAAAAACTTTCACCACTTTTACAATAATAAATTAATTACAATGTGTTTCTTATTTTGTTGTAGCCTACCATGTGGTGAATTTTAAAAGCAGTAATCTTCTCAATCTGGTTCATTGCAACCACAGCTTTTTTCTATTTTATTTTATTCTATTTTATTTTAACACAACTAATGTCATAGATTACCCAAAATTAGTTTTAACCTTTCTATAATGTTCTAATATATATACTACCAGTCAAAAGTTTGGACACACTTGGCTATAATGGAGTATGGCTCAGCATGTCCGGACTCTTGACTGGTAGTGTATATTTGTAGATAATGCAGCAAACTGTGTTCACAGACCCCCATTTCTGAAAGGATTCCTGAGCCCATGCAGTTATTTCATTACCCTTAAGGTCTGAACTGGGGTTGATATTTTTTATTTGTTAATAATTTATTCAGACTTTTTGTCTCTGACTGACTTACAGAAGATCAGATCACATTTTATCAGTAGTTAATCCTGCTAAATCTAAAGATTTTTTGCAACAGTATATGCATAGGCAACCACTGTATTATGTTACATATACATTAAATGGGGAACATATATGCCAAAGGAAAAAACTGAATACCTCGGACGAAGATTTGACCACTGAAATGACCGGTTCATATTTAACTCTCCTTGGGGAAGCTATGAAATGCACCATTCAATGAGACATAATCAGTCTTGACAGAAGTGAGACAAAATGTAGCTGCCCCAGCCAACAGGCAAAATGGCTAAACTTTTGAATCTTTTTTGGAAAGAATAGAAAATGAGCTTGTCAGTTTCATCGCCCAAGCAGCCTGCATTCATGCTGACAAACCACACCATTTCAATCTGAGTGCAGACTGATTGTCAGTCTCACATCAACAATGACCAAACTTTTCAACTGCCAAAAATGATGGGTTTCTTCTTTTTCTCTCTTTTTTTTTTTAGAGAACTACTGAACCCTTGCCCAATACTTAATGTGAAAATATGAATTAAACTTTTATTCTCTGCTGGCAGACAAAGCCACGAATCTTCAGCTTTATCTATTATCCATCTGGCCTACTTTGCGAGATACATAAAGACCTGTGATATACAGCACCTCTAATCTGCCTATTCATCATTCAAGCCATGTTTTTAACGGTCTGCAGTAATAGCGTAATATCCACTGATTGGGTGACCTCTTTTGCGGTGAGGTGCTACCTTAAGGTCACCTTTTATGTATATATACGTGTGGGTATTTGTATGAATGTGAATGGCATGCATTTGTAAGAGTGTTGCTCTGAAATGGAACAGAACTAGTTAAAGACTCCAGAGAAAAAAGTGGGAGATGATCCAAAAAATCCCATACTGGTTTTAGGAGTCACACCACATCAATTCAGAGCAAAAGTCTGTTTCAAAGTTGATACCTCACAGCTCATTTACCTCCACACTCATTTATCATTCAAGAAATAGATGACAGTCAGTGAGGCACAAGCACGATACTAACCCACAGATGGACACCCTTTGGCATTGACGGCAACTAAATGTATTCTTTTTCCTAACACTGAATAGCATCCGGCTGTCACCCCCTTCATTATTTGACCCTGAACAGTGATACTGAAATATGTGTACACAGTCATGTAAGAAACTGAGCGTTTGCGTGGAAAGATTTTCAGTCTGCTAAACCTCTTGAAAATGAAAACACATTCACAACCGTGGAAGGGATACTTTCTGAAAAAGAGACAGAAGTTTGTTCATACTTATTGGCACAGTAGGCCACAGGAAACAGAAACAGAGAAGTTCACATTCCCATTTGGAATTCACTCCAAAGCCCAAAGCCCATATCCATCCTTTATATTCTCCAGCCATTAAAAATCAGACTGGGAAATAAAATCCAGAAGCATTTTTTTGAGAGCAGAGCTAGGGGGGGAAAAAAAGTTCCATTTTAATCATTTTTTCCCTCCTGAAACAGGAAAATAAAATCTTTATCGCACTTTAATAGAAAAACATACATGCACTGCATTGTAGGGTGGTGGTTAGGACCTCAGGGAGCTTCTATCACATTTCAACCTGTTCAGGATGACAAACAACACGAATCTGTCAACAGTTAGCATATAGAACACTGGACGAAACATGTGTCTGGAAATATTTCTTAGACCCAGTGTATTTTGGATATCAGATGAAAATTAATTGATTGTGCAGAACTAAAGTGAAAAACAACAACAACAAATAAAAGTGCTGCTTTCTGGCACCATCGTCTGTGGCAAACTCAATACTCAAACAGGTTGAGGCAAATTGCTGAATTGTCTGCAAATACCATTTTCCTCAGCTAGAACTCATGGCTATATAGCACATTAGTGAAATACCTCCGCTGGGACGTATCAAAAGTAATCCATAAATATTATGGCTCCTATTAAGTGCAAGGTGCATTAAATCCTCTTTTTTTCCTCTTAGTCCACCCATGGTCAATGCTACTACGCTTATAAGTCACAGTGTAGTCTGTGCATGTGTGTGGGTGTGTGTTTTTGTGTTGGGAGGAGAAAGGGCTCCTTGGACCACTTTTCACAGCCATGACATTTCTTCCTCTGAAACTGTAGGCCATATATCACTAGCACTGCTACAACCTGTACTGTAACTCAAGAGATGATCCAACCGTATTACATCCTGGCCACCCAGCAGAAATATACCCCTTTTACGATGGAAACGGAGAAAGGAAAAGAATGATCAAACTGCCATTGGGTTTTAGAGCATGCAGCGCCTTTGATACAGGCCAGTCGACTGTAGCACAGACTGAAAGATCCCATTTTGCTCTAAGGAGAAAATAATGCAAACCAGCCACAGAAAGGGAGGAGGAATGAGAGTTCACATAAGTGTATGGAGATCTGCCATAGTGACGAGACCTGTCCATGCTTCGGTGCAATGAAGACACTGAGATGTGGCATGGAATCTGGCAAGCATCAGTGATGACGAGCAACCGCAGGAGTGGAAGCCACGCAATTAATCTCTATTAACTCCTGTTCACCTCTCCTTTGAACTGTCATTTGACTGAATAGAGCATGTGCATGTTTAGAAAATGCTCTGTCTGTGTATACTCTATCTACTATGTGCTCTGTGACTGCTACCAGCCATCTGAATTGAATTAGAAAATGAATGGATCTTCAATAGAAGAAAAATGTTGAGGTTTTCAAATTGTATCAACTATCTCGATTATTTTTAATAGAAACTCTTTAATGACCAAGTATATTAAAGTATTATAATAATAATAATGTGAATTAATTTATTAACAAACATGACTGTAAGGGGAAAATGACTGTAAATGATTGTAGAATAAGAGTGCTAAATTACTGTATTTACAAGATTGTGCAAAGGTCTTCAGCCACCCTTCATATCTTTATACTTTGCTTCTAAGGAGCCAGACATGTCTTTAGTTTTTTAAAGTGATCTGGAGCAATGATTCGTCAGACTTTCTGAAGGCCTTTCAAAGTGTTTCTTTTGGCATTGACTGCTTTTTCACTCATTTTCAGTCAAGCTCGTGTACCTGACCATTTTTAGAGGTATGGTTTTTTTGTTCGTTTGTTAAGCCACTTAACACTGATCTATGAATCATTCAAGCATAAAAAGACACCTAACACAAAGGATGAATTAGTGTTGTGTCTCCACATCACAGATAACTTGCAAAGAAGCGATTTTGAATTGTATCTTCAGGCACTTTGTTTCTAGCACCCGGTCAAAAAAAAATGTCCATTTCTTTAGTTGAATCTATGAAAAATGCCAAAAATAACACAGTTTGACAGGTATAAAATTGTACTTTTGCACCAACAAAGTGATTCCCAAAGCACTATTAGCAGAAAACTTGGCATATCTCAGCCTCGTGTGCAGTGTGACCTTATAAAAATCTGAGGAAAACTGGACAAGTGGAGAGCAAAAAAAGAAGTAGCAGACCTAAAAAAACTATCTACAGCAGATCAACAGTATTTTAAAATCATGTCCTTAAGAAATAGGAAAAAATCCAGCAAAGACCTGACACAGGACCTGAAAGATGCATCTGGCCCTTCAGTTAATTCATCTACTGTTCACTGAAGCCTCATCACCAGGCCCACAGGGAATCTGGACTCACAGAATTCCACAGATTTTCTGCAGAGGTGCGTGTTGCTTGGCAAATATTTGCCATTTCCGCCTCTGTCATTGGTGCGTGATGCTGTAACTTTGATCTTGAAAACTGAAGGCTGTCTTGAAAACATGTCCTGAAATCTTCATGATGAAATTAAAAGTGATAAATTCAAAAGCAATTAATTTGATATCTATTTCAGACTGTTGCAATGTTGAGAAAAATTAGGTTGATTTTTTTATTTTTTATAAATATATCAACAGGAAGAAATGATAATGATAATTTTACTGACCGTTGATAATGTGACAAGCAAAATCATGGCAGGATTCTGCAGATTTCTCTCCTGGATCACCACAGAAAACTATGAAAAAAATCAGCAGGTTCCATTTGGGCCTGGTCACTAAAAATGGTCTCAGTGGAAGGATGGCAGTCAAGAAGCCATTCTTAAGGAAAGAAAAAGGGGGAAAAGGCTGAGATATGCCAGGTAGTAGAAGAAATGGACTGAAATAGACAGTGGCAACATGACTTATGGAGTTAGTTAGAAGTTCAAATTGATGTCAACATAGAGAATGTCAGGAGAGAGGTATAACAGCTAGTGTCTACAGCCATCTGTATAACATGGTGGAGGTTCTGTCGTGATTTGAGCCTGCATTTCGGCCAGTGGTTTTTGGGTGCTTTTCAAAATTGAAAACTGAAAGCATCTGGATGGTGACAACTTCATCTCTCAGCATGACAATGATGCCAAACACACTTCCAGTGCATTAAAGACAGACTACCTGGATAGACAAACACACAATGAAATGGACTCATACACTGGCCTCCCCAGAGCCTGGCTCTCAACATTATTGAACAGAGAGTGGAACAAAAAGCAGCTGACATCCAAAGAAGAGCTTTGGAATGTTCTTTGAGAAGCCTGGAGAACTATTCCTGAAAAGTACTTGAAGAAATTACTGGAAAGTTTGCCTAAGAGATTTCAGCCTGCTGTGTTGAAGAATAAAGGTGGTCATACAAAACACTGACCTTCAAGCTGATTTAGAATTGTGCAAACTGTTCTCACCTAACATACTGTATGCTATCTTTTCACACACTTCCATAAATTATTACAACTTTTTTAAATTTTTTTTTTTTTTTACCATTTTCTTAGCAACATATAAAGAAATGGGGGGGGGGATCAAGACTTTTGCACAGTACTGTATATAATGATGAACATACAAGTTGTTGGAAAAGAATTGTGTGGAAGTTTTGTGTTTGAGTTGGGGATTTTTTATGGTGATATAAAACATCAATATGTTTCTATATGGCCAAAGGAATATGAAAGGAAATTAATTTTGTGATACCTTGGAAGATAATGCAATTAAAAAGGAATAAACACATTCAAAATTAACACTGCAACTGTAGCCAGTTATGTTATGATGGCAACTATCCATTGCCTGCATTTTAGGAAATTTAAACTCATCCAAGTTTCCTTGGAGTAAACCACAAACCTAAAATGCACTCTATGCTTCTGAACTGTTTCTACAACCAAAACAGCGATGATGTGTTTGCTGTATCTGACATAAGAATGAGTGGTGGTCCCTGTTAACCCTAATGGTTTCTTTTTCCCCCAGGACTCACTGAACAGGAGGCCTAATGATCTCTGAGACCAGACAAGACATATCAGGCTGTCAGATCACACAAATGCAAACATCAGCATCGCACATAATGCAAACCACCACATTAGAAGAATGTACACATGAAAATACAACACAAAAGTTGTGAATATTTGGAGACTGATATTGTGCATCTGGATTATAAACTACAGTGTAAGTTCTAATTTATTTCAATTTATATATCACCATCTGACAACCAACAGTCCCATATTGTAGCTGAAATTGGCAGGCATTTTTAGAGGTCCAGTGGGTAGACAAGTGCCTCATCTCCAGACATCTACTGTCAGACCGCTCATCCACTTCCCTGACTGTCACTCCATTCATCATCCTTCTGCACGCCATACGGCTCCGCTGAGCTGCATTCTTCAGTTACAATAAAGCTTTCATACTCATCCTCTGATGACTAAGCCAGACACCAGAACAGACAGTAGCTCCTCAGTTGTCTCTCAATAGCAGGGGTTTTGAGGAGATAGATACCTTATAATGTACGCATCTGCCAATCCGTGCATGTACAACTATACCTATGTGAGAATAAGTTACATACTTCTGTTTAATCTACGAAACTAAACTACCGCTAACAAGTTTTACCATTCGATAGCCTCATCCAGTGAGTAAACATTTATTGATGATGTTAGCTCATACATGGAAAATCTTAACATAAATAAAGTTTGGATTTTGAATGAATAATGCTTTCAAATCTACTTAGGAAGATGGACATCTAGTCAACTCTGGAAAAGAATTTAGTCCATTTAACTAAATTATGACTCAAAGAAGTAAACATACAAGGCTTTAATAGTTTGAGGAGGGGTGTAGCTGTTGGTATAAGCTCTTCATCTCATCCTCTATTTAAAGTATTTTTAATTTCCAACAGTACACATAAGTAATTTCTATGTTGTTTTAATAAACAATAATAAAAAAATGCCATTTCACAAAGTCAGAAGCTCTGGACACCAGCCATTCACAATGATCTCCACCTCCACCAGTGGATGTCGTCTCATCAACAATATTCTGCTGTTTATGCATGTTGGTTCAAGTTTTTGGGGAAAAGTTGAAGCCTATTCTGTGTATGAATTGCACAGGTATGCAATACATTAGTAATCATTACATATGCACTTAACCAAAACTATTTCTCAGAGCTACAATATCTGGACAAAGGTTTTGGGCCCCCCACATATCACACCAGTTTCCATTCAGTTTCCACTCTTCTGGAAAGGCTTTCTACAAGATTTTAGAGTGTATGGGGCAATTTTTGCCCATTCAGCATTTGTGAGGTCAGACACTGATGTTGGATGAGGAGGTCTGCCTTGCAGTCTCTGTTCCAGTTCATCCCAAAGGTGTTGCATGGGGTTGAGGTCAGGGCTCTGTGTGGGCCAGCCAAGCCGTTCCACACCAAACTCATTCAACCATGCTTTTATGGACCTTGCTTTGTGCAGCAGAGCACAGACATGCTGCAACAG
>VUQH01034204.1:45376-57715 GCA_015106775.1 Etroplus canarensis
TTGTTTAAATTTTTTAAAATAATTTTTTTTTTTTTTTTGCCTTATGTACTGTATTTACATTTACATTTGCACATTTCAGTGAATCACTACACCTATTCCTATTCCCATTTTCTACTAAAATATGAAGAAATGAGGGGTTGCTTGAGACTTTTGCACAGTACTGTGCAAGTACTAGTGGAGCTTAATGCAGAGAGAGAGAGGGAGCGAGAGAGGGGGGATAGAGATATCATAGGTGCCATGCTCAAAAGTGCTTTAACCTGACAATAGAATCAAAATTGCCACCACTGTTACAGAAATGCTATTATGCAGATATGTATTCAAATGTGCCTTGAAATTTTGTCTTGCTTTTTTGTGTACTTTGGGCACAAAAAATTTAAAAGCCACTGTTCTACATTAAGGAATAAATTGTTTTGTAACATTCAAATGTGAACAGTTCCAGCCAAAATTTCTTGTTTTGTCTGATCAACAGTCCAAAACACAGCAGAGGCCAGTAATCAATAGCAGAAGACCAAGAAAATAAACAATTTCATAGATTTGAAAACCTGGAGCTAGTACATTTAGGTAAAGCTTGCCAAAAATACAGATTATCTAAATAAAGATTTCAGCAATTTTACGCATCTATAAACCTGTAAAATAAGAACTGTAGTTGATTATGTCCATGAAAATTAAAGGATTTTTATGTATGCTTTTAATTTTAGTCTGCTTTTCATATCAAAATTTGGAGACTTAGAAGTGTTTTATGCCACAAGTGAAATTTAATAATATACAGACAAACTGATACTGTGCTTTCACTGTACTGGGCTTTAATGCAACACTTTATCACATGACTTGACACATTTGGGGCACTTTTGAAGGGTTCAGTATCATACACAAAGACATGTAACCATGAGACTCTAGGAGTCAGAGATCAAACCACCAACTGATCGATTAAGTGATGGCTCAGTCTATCTGTTGGGCCACAGCCCGTCTAATTTTCACTTTCAGCATTTGTTACATTGTTTCCATTTTTTGCAATACCCACCATTTGAAACACAATATGAGTTTGAGACAAAGAGCTGATCAAGTGCCTCTTGGAAAGTCAAGACATCTTGACTTTCAAATTCTAAATTCTATTTCCAAAGTTGGGATATTTTCCAAAATCTGTGACGTGTTAATTCATGTGAACTTTCATTTAACTAACAAAAATGCAAAGAAAATATATTTAATAGTTTTAACGACCAACTTCATTGTATTTTGTCTGCCATTGTCCTGCTGAAATAACTGTTTGTTGTTGCATTGCTGCTCTGTTGGCCAAATCCTAATATATGCCTCTGAATTATATGCAACTAACCAATGCTGTGGACACTGACACATCTCCCATGCTATCACAGATGCTGGGTTTTGCCAGCACCTTACACTGGTAACATCGGGATGGCTGTTTCATTTTTAGTTCAACGACTCAACGACTGCTTTTTCCAAAAACAAGCTGAAATGTGGACTCATCTCACCACAGCACATAGTTCCACAGTCTTTCAGTCCACCTGAGATGAACGCGGCCCAGAAAACGCAGCTGAATTTCAGAAAAAGAGTTGACGCATGGCTTCCTTTTAATGTAATGCAGTTTCAAGTTTTGATATAATGACGGACTGCATTAAGTGACAATGGTTTTTCAAAGTACTCAGGTGCTTAAATTCGTCAAAGTAGCATGACAGTTTTTTAGGCATCACTTGAGGTGTCTTAGGTGTCCTTTGAGAGTTAAATTACTGGCATTCATCAGTGGGTTTGAGCTTTCCCCTTTGTGTACTGAAATGTCTCTGAATTCTCTGAATCTTTTCACATTATACACTGTACATCAGGGGTGCCCCTGCTACTTATAAAATGAAAAAGTCAAAATGATCTACCTACTATAAAAACACAAAAAATATATTTAGTTATAAATATATTGAGTATTCCTTATATGTACAATATATGTTGGTGTACCTTGCATAACTGCATGAAGCCATGTCGCACAATACAACTCTGTACATTTTTGTCATTACTTTATTCTGATGACACGCACTGAATGGAATCAGCCAGGGATGCATAATCTGGACAGCAGTTGCTGATATCCAGTTTCAAGCACACTTGAAACACTATGAAAAGTCCAAAAACGCCGCTCCACATTTCCCTTCTTTGGAATAGCAATGGTAGACTGGCAGAAGAGGTAAACACGCTTCGAATATGACACTGTGGAAAAGAAGTCGTCCTCCTATTCCGTATGGAAGGGGTAGGTTTTTGGCTTCTTACTTGGTCCAGCTCCCTCACTCATTTTATACCCTTTCTTAATTTAGTAGAAATAAATTGGAGGCTAACTAGGCAACTCGGTAGCTTGCTAGAGATTTGCAGCAGCTGGTGCAAAACGTGCATACGTGGTGACCCGTGGGTCAGAAAAGATCAGATGTCAGACTGGCTGCCAATCAAATGACAAATGCCAACAGTGAGGATGGATGCTAGGCTGACGTCAGGTTTTTTTTGTTGTTTTTTTTGCCATGCAATTTACCCACACTACCTTCACGATCAACCGGTAGATTGCGATCAACATACTGGGCACCCCTGCTGTAGATGTTGAAAGACCTAAATTCTCTGCAGTCTTGTATTGAGAAATTTTCCTTTTGAACTTACTAACAATTCTCCAACAAATTTTGGCACAAAGGGGCGAGTCACGACCCATCCTTGCTTCCAAAGACCAAACCTTTGAGAGATGCTACTTTTATACCCAATCATGATACATCACCTGCTCCCAATTAGCCTGTTTAATGTTGAGTCTTCCAAACTGCTATTACTTCAAAATTCTGTGCACTTTTCAATCTTATTTTAACTTTGTCCCAAGTTTTGTTGTGTGTGTTGCATCCGTCAAGTTCTACATTTGTGTATATTTACCAAATACAGTTAAGTTGGTCAGTAAAACTACTGAAAATCTTTTCTTTGTACTTTTGTCGGTTACATAAAGGTTTGCGTGAATCAAAAATTTTCATTTTTATTGGAAAATATCCCAGCTTTTCACACACCAACACACCATCTGTCACTGTTTTCCATGATCCTCTGCATAAAGCATACCAAGCATATGTAACTGCACATGTGAGAAGGCAAAATGACCACTACATAACTCCCCGTGCCCATGCAGCTGTATACTTGCAAAGTGCTACTAAACATAACATGAAGTCAGGCAGAAAGTGATCCGCTGCCGTTTCAACCTGTGTTTACTTTGCTGTCAATCACGTTTTCACTTTGTGGTTTACAGAAACCACATAAACCTGAGAAAAAGCTCAGGAGACATAATAGATCATAATGAAGTGGCCTGCTGGTTTGCATATTTCAGTGCTGGCAATGTGTATCAAACAATCTTTCTGTTCTTACTGTACATACAAGCTATAAATATATATTCAGTTCATTTGATTTGATTTACTCTAAATAAAACAAACATGTTGGAAAGTAGCACACATATGTGCTGAGAATAACATGTGAATGCAATAAAAAAAATACTTATTTTCAGTATTTTCATTGTAAGCCTTGAACAAATTACACTCACTGCCAAGTTTATAGGAGCTACTTAAGAATATGATGGTTATAGTTATAAAGGAGTGAGGTTCAAATAAATGAATGTTTTGGCTGCTTTTCTCTGCATCTCCATGACCATCCAGTCTCTGATGTTTGTTTATCACGAGCGCTGCCAGACTCCTCAGACGCATCTGACCAATGACCTTTTTTTTAAAACTTACAAACAACTGGAGGTAAAAGGACATTTTTATGGTTTGTGTTTTTGTGCCGCAACAAAAAAAGAAAAAAGAAAAGCAGGCCAGACAAAAAGAGGAAAAAAGACACTTTTCAATGGCATTCATTAGAACTTTTAGGACAATCCTGCAGGATAGCACCGAAGTGCAGTAACCAAAGGAAAAAACAACAGCATTATTGTACTAGGACAGAGCAACAGAAGGGATTTAATTGCATAAGAATCAAGCGCAACCTTTTCTGTCCCTTTGTTAATCATCTATTGGTTTGAACTTCCCAAAGGAAAGCACAGAAAACCGTATTGGCTTTCACTGGCTTGTTAAAGTAGTTGACCCCTCAACTGCCTGATTCCCCCAGTGCCCATGGTGAGGGTGTGCTAGAGGTATATCAGAATCATGCGAAGGGTGGTGGGAGTGAGTCACGCTTTGCAGCGCTGCACACAATGTGACACCTCAGGGATTTTGACTGACAGGTGCAGACAGGAATCGTGGCAACAAGTGGAATGTAGTTACCTCAACTGTACTTAGAAGGCAGGGGGAAGGAGGGAGAAAAACAACCTCAGCTGTGATGAATCCATGGGCTTTTGGAGTTTAAAGGCACGACTCATGACAGGTGGAGAGGGATTGTGTGCGGGTGCGTATCGTGGTTGTGTTGGGCCAGAGGCATTTAGAATGGAAGCAAGGCTGATAGTCGTCTGTAAAGGAAACCTCAGCATTTTGTATGTAACCATTAAAAAAAAAAGCTTGCATTCATTTAGAAGGTGAAGTAAAATGAAAAAGCAGACAATGTTTTGACTGAGTTTTATGATGAGCGCTCTATGCATTTCCTGATTTTTGTATATTCATAGACCACTTCATTAGATACACCCTGCTAGTTCTGGGTTCGACTCCCTTCCGCCTACCTCAATTCTTAGTGGTACAGATTCAAAAAGGTGAGATTCTGGTCCACATTGACATGACAGCATCTCACAGTTGTTGCAGATTTGTCACCTGCCCATTCAAGATGTGAATCATACCAAAGGTGTTCTGCTTAGATTAAGATCTGGTGACTGCGAAGGCCAGTTGAGTACAATGAACTCATTGCCATGTTTAAGAAACCAGCTTTGTGACAAGGTGGCTGTATGCAGCCATCAGAAGACAGATACACTGTGGTCATATAGGGATGGACATGCTCAGCAACAAAACTCAGGTAAACTGTGGTGTTATCAGTGCTGAGTTAATACTAAGAGGCCCAAAGTATGTCATGAAAATATCCCCCACACCGTCACACTACCAACACCAGCCTGAACTGTTGGTACAAGGCAGGATGGATCCATGCTTTCATGTCATTTGCGCCAAATTGTTGCAGAAAAAAAATCGAGACACATTAGAACAAGCAACATTTTTCCAGTGTTCTACTGTCCAACTTTGGTGAGGTCCTGTTCTTAGCTTAGCTTTCTTAGCCATGTTGATGGTCACTTAAATGAACTTTCTTATGCTTAGTTTGCCCGTCAGCAGGTTGTCCTGACTAGGGATGTCACAATACCAGCAATTTAATAGTCAGTAAAAATACCAGTAAAATTACACAATTCTTGATACCAAATTCAATACTGTGGTTAAAAGAAAAAAATGTGTTCTCACATACCTAAACACAAACTCATTCATTAAAAACATCTGAACATTAAAAAAGGTTTTTCTTTCAAGAAAAGCAACAGCTGCAGAGAACAGAATACAGTACTATGATTTATGTGCTAGAACAACAACAGTTGGCCAAGATACCACAATAATTCCCATGAATGGCGTCATTTTTCATGGCTTTTTTAACTTTTTAAAAAACCTTGAAGTGGTAAAAAAAAAATAATGTTGTTACTACCAGAATCAAAATATAAATGCTTTATTAATCGCAGAGGGGAAATTGAATATGAGGTATAACATTATTTACATTATGTTAGCTTAAGCATTTTTATAATGGTAGCCACTGTAAACATTTTAGCCTGTGGAACATACTGTAGGAACACGATTTCACCACAGCAATACCAACTGTCTCAAACAAAACTGGTAATGGCTATTTTGGGAATACATAAGTAGGATAACACTTTAGATAGTGTTAACAAGAACTGAAACCTTGAATTCTCTGAACATATCTGGATGCTGGCTTTTTTTGGGTGCTTCACTAAAGTGGATGTATTTCTTCCCTTGATCTGAAACCCACAACAGCACTGTTTGCATGTTACCTTTTCTGAATCAGTTATCACTCCTTGGTTGTCGAATGTAAAGTACTTCGACACCCGACTCTCAGCTATGAGCCAGGTGCTGGTCACCATCTTTCCACATGCAGTTTTTGCTGCGCCATTTGTATTTTTTTTCTGCATTTGTGGGTATCCTTCTTCTTCTTCAGCATAGAAGGATAGACTAGAATACTTTGAGGTGCACGCTGCCCCCATCAGTTACAGAAGAATTGCAACCTCACTTACACTGCATCCTGTACTTCTAGTACTTGAAAAATAAAGGTACCATCACATTTTCAGAATTTGGATAGCAAAACATATCGTAAGTATCGATTCTAGTGATATCCCTAGTTTTGACCATCTCTACATGCCTAATAGCATTGAGTTGCTGCCATGTAATTGGCTGATTTATGTTTGCGTTAACAATCAGCTGACCAGGTATACTTAAAAAAGTGGCTGGTGAGTGCATACTACACTGTACAGTCACTCTACTACATGCTGGTAATAAAAACTGTCTTTACTTTTTTTTAAAAAATTGTCTGATTTAATGAAAATCTTGGTTCTAAATTTAAAGATCTGACAAGTGAGAATCCCAGGGCTGCACATTGGAAATAAATTAAAACTGAGCTAATCCACCAAGACCAACGTACTATCAAGTCCTATTTGCTTTAAAAATCCAATCTGGTTTCAACATATATACTCAGCTTTACCCCGTTTGCTCTATGTATGCAAACTTTAATATAGACTGATGTTTTATTGGCATTTTTTCTACTGTCTTTCAAACAAGAGGTTATCAATTTAATTGAATTATCAATATCATGTTTCTCAGCAGACGAACTCAATTTCCCCTGATCTGATCAAAGAAAAGCATACCGACTTCCACGTTCTGAAAAATCCCACCACATAGTTCTCTGACACAGTAGTTCAGTGATAGGAAAAAAAACATCAAATAATGCTTGAAAGAAATGAGAATTTGAATTATCTGTTCAGACAGTAAATTTGGATTAGGGTTTTCCCTTTTGTTTTGTTTGGCCAGAAAGTCTTGATCCTGTTACAAAACCGCAAATACCTCTATGTGCTCCAGCAAAGGAGAGAACCATCGAGGGGGGAGGGAGCCAAAACCCCCAGAGGAGAGACACCTGAGCAGGGGAGGTGGATGCCCGGGAGATCTCTCCAGTTCCAGCTAAAACACAGACTATTTAAGAAGGAATAATAAAAATGCCTAACCTTGTTAAGCATAAGGGCAAATATTCTCATAACATTCACATATAGGGGCATTGGGGAATTCAGTCATTGACTTGGTTAAGGTTGAGCTTGCATCACAGCGACTGCACTCTCCACATGCAACGCCTGCAGCAAGACTGGATTGCCTTTCGTAAGTCCTCTATATAATATAGGGTAGACGGTGTGAAATGGCAAGAATGTTCCAATCTGATTTGACATAAGGGGTGGATTGTTTCATTTCAATCTCTCTTTCTTGCACCCCCTCTTTTTGTCACACACACACACACACCACACACACACACACACATCCAGACGGACACGGTGCCTGTCCTCTGAGACAAGCAGTAAAAACGTCTGGCAGTTGTTTCTTTTTTTTTTAAATTTTATTCTTTTTTTTGTCACTGGTCTGGAGAATTGCGCGGCATGTAATTGGCAACTCTGGCCCCAGGATCTTTGAGCAGATAATAACTGCCTGTCTGTGAGGAGTGTCTCAGAACAAATGTGTTAAATTCATTACCTGGGACTATTATTCAATTACCCCACTCTATTAGGACATCAATTATTTGCAGTAGCACCACAATGGAGCCAAGATAAAGATGGGCACCCAGCTGATGTGGAGAATCTGTCTGCCATGAGGATCAAAAACAGATTCGGGGATATGAATAACTAATGAGGTCTGACAGAAAGAAAAGGTTAAAAATGCAGATTTTCCCAACTAAAAGTCACATTTTTGCTAAAGTGATGGTGAAATGGCTACAGCTGCACCACATAATGTTGCTAGAGGGAATCAAAAATGAAACCAAACCACAACTTGTCACACCATAACAATCAGGAAAGCCTAACAATGCAAACGGGTTAATGAAGGGTTCCTGGAAAATGACACAAAACATTTAGAAAAGCAATAAAATGGAATGTGTGCTAGCACTGGAAAATCCAAATGTTTTCTGTACTGGGAAGGGGAGTCAAGGGCATTTTTTAATGTCATTTTGTATGATTCTTAGGATTCTTAGAAATTTATTTATCTACAGTTATCAACTGAAAATTAAGAAATAACAGTTCAAACTTAATGTCAAAAATGTCTACGTATTATGCTGCAAAGATACACTATATGGACACAGTCAGGAGATCCTGATTGCCTGCATTGTGCCAACCGTAAACTTTGATGAACAAAGGATAATGCTATGGGTATTTTCTGAGGCAGGCCGCTGAGCTCCAGTGAATGGAAGTCTTAATGTTTCAGTTTACCAAGACATTTTGGACAATTCTATGCTTCCAACTTTGTGGGAATAGGTTGGGGATAGCCTTTTCCTATTCCAGTATGACTGTGCCTTAGTGCACAAAGCAAGATCCATGAAAGCATGGTGGGATGAGTTTGATGTGGAAGAACTTGACTGGCCTACATAGAGCCCTGACCTCAACCACACCTAACACCTTTGGGATAAACTAGAACAGAGATTGCCGGCCAGGCGCTCTCATCCACCAACAGTGTCTGACTCCACAGATATTATATATTAACATATTATTTACATATTAATCTCTATGGATTAGGAATGGGATGTCAGTGTATCTTCGAAAATTAACATGCTATCCAACTACTGCCAATCTGCCTGTCTAACAATACTACGTTGTACCACAAAAGGCAATAATAAGTCACTGTAGTGTACAGTTTACTTTCACTCCAAAAGAGAGAGTAGCCCAGTACAGTCCCCCTTTCTCATTTCCCAACTTCCTCTCCTCACACCTTAGTCCCTTCCACCAAAGATATCAGTAGAGGAGGCAAGGAAAAGACACGAGGACAGAGGAGTCAAGGCAACAGACATTTAACAAAACCCCCCCCTTGGAGGCTTCGTTTTAAAGCAATGCTAATTAAATATGACATTTGACAACTCCATTATATAGAGTTTTTGAAAAAAATGTTTTAGCCCAACTGCTGCTGTATTTTATGATCTCAGATGTAATGGTGTTCATGTTTTACATTTAGGATCACTTTACAAAAATACTTTTTAAAGTTTTTTAAATTTAATATATACACAGAAAAAGACAAGAGCAGGAAGTTTGATCCTCTCACATAACTAAAATATTAAAAGGGACGAGTTGTTTAAAGAGTGCTCCTAACCATCGTGGTTTTTATGCTCCAGCTGTGTGCCACACCTCTTTTATGCTTGAAGTTAAAAATACTTCCGCAAGGGACACATCTGTGCATCCAGAATTATATAGCTCGTCCAGAAAGAATTCTCACCCTTTTGTCCTCCAGATGCATTTCAGGAATTGAGAAATCCTTCGACATGGTGTACTGAGATTGATTTCTTGTTTACAGGCAGGAGGCTGGAGGACAAATGAGAAACGCCCAATGGCTATATCGTACAATACAAAATATGATTCTATCCCTTGGTCAATCATCAATTCAGCTTTATCTGCATAGCACTAGTCCACAAGGACATACGTCTAATACCCTACAGGGTCACAGAAAGAACCTCAATGATCACAAGATCCCTTAGGAGTAAGCACTTGGTGACAGAGGAGAGTATAAAGTCGCTTTTAACAGGCAGTCCTCAGTCAGAACCAGATGAAGGAAGAAGCAGCCATCTGCCATAAGACCACAAACAGCAAAAACTCTGGGAGAGAGTTGACATAACCTGGCACATAAATGCATGAGGAGTAAAATGAAGGAAGTGGAGGAGAAGCAACTTGAGCTTATAGCCACCATCACTGAGGACAGAGTGAATGGTTCTGAAGTAAAACGAAATCCAGCAGATCATCACGCAGGTTGGTTGTTGGTCTCTCAGGACTGATTTAGAGAAGATACTATATTAGTCATGGAGGAATGTCCTTGAAAGGGTAGATCATGTTTTTTCTTCAGCACTCTTTTTTGCTCCCAAAATATGAATATGAATTATGGCCTCATATAACTAGAGAATCTCTTGTGGTAAACATAAATATCCTCACCACACACAAACACACACTCACACACCCAGAGTGCTGTGATCTCAGTCAGTGGTTGCAAAGCCTCTCCTCTGGTGCCATGCTCACGCAGGCAGAGGGAATACAAAGGCAAAGCCAGAAGGAAAAACTAGGAGAAGGTCCCAATATATTTGAAAAGATGTGAGGCACTGTTTTTCATGTTTAGAAGGGTTTTGCTGGTTTGATGCCTAATTTTCTGATGATATTGTCTGCCTTTCTTGTTCTCAGTGACTCAATGATTGAGTTCCAGACCTGGATGAGGGCTATTGCCATGGGGTTGTTTTTCTGGGTTGGCCTGGGCCAATTTTAATACTTCAGCTTACCAAGACTCTTTGGACAATTCTACGCTTTTAACTATGTGGGAATAGTTTGAGGAAAGTTTTCTGTTACAGCATGATTGTGCTCCAGTTCAAAAAGATAGATCCATATATAGGCATGGTGGGATGAGTTTGGTGGGGGTGAACTTGCCTGGCCTGCTCAGAGCCCCGACCTCAACCTCATTAAACACCTTCTGGGATGAAGTAGAACAAAAATTCCCATACACACACTCCTAAAACCTTGTAGAAAATCTTCGCAGATAAGATAAAGCTGTTGAAGCTGCAAAATGGGGTGACCAACTCCATGTTATTGCCTATGGATTTAAAGGAGAATGTCATAAAATCTCCTGTGTGTGAAATGTGGCTCAATACTTTTGCCCATATGAACCATTTAGACAGGTGCTGTCAACAATGGCAGCAAAGAAAAGGGCTACCCCTTAGTAAACGCTGATATATAAAATGAAGGATTTAGTTGGAATAACTTTAAAAAACAAATAAATAAACATCATCTCCATAGTGTCTACCTGACACCCAAGGCCACAGAGTGGACATGTGGCCAGATGCTTGTTTAAACTATCAGGCAATGATATTAAAAGCAACCAAATGCAAGGAAAAGGCTGGGTAAAACTATCCCACTGTCATGGAGCCCCAGTGGACTGCAGGAAAGAAGACTGAAGGTGGGAGGGGAGCAGATGGCCCCACTGGTGAAGGAGCCACACAATTTCATGGCGTATTTTCTGCAGATGTGTCTGTGGTAACTCATGCGAGGTTGCAGTTTGGCCACTGACAGGGGTGATGGATAGACCTCCGAGTCCCACTGTGACAAACAAAAATACTTTGCTCTTCACGCTCACTTCCACGGTGTGGTAGGGAAATATCTATTATCAAAACAAGACTAAAAACTGTAAGCCTATCTTTTAATGTTCTGTCATCAAAGAACGTAGCCCCAAAAGCGTTTCCTGAAGAACAAACCAGAGACCGTGAGGATTACAGAAAAAGACAGTGTGATGATGACGAAAACCAGAACAATTCAGACACAGCTGCCCGGGAAAATGTTTCAGTCAGTCTCAGCTGGGAGCCTTGTGGATGCGCTGAATTGCCAAATAAGTGCATTGATCACTTTTTAAAGCAGACCTAAATTAGAGGCAGGCAACTCACTAAATAATCCATAAACACTGATGTAAACCAGGGAAATATGGCGGGTTAACAGGAACCTCATTGCAAGATTAATGCTTTAATGTTTGTTCTCTGACCAAACACACATAATGCAGTCAAGGAAATGTTTTGGAAATAAAATGACTGTTGTGTGTATTGCTATATGAATTTTACAACTGTAAAAAATGCAGCTTTTACTTTTTAAAAAAGTCAAAGTACTGTGCAAAAGTTTTGAGCAACTCCTCATTCCTTGTACTTCAAGGAGACTGACTTTCTTGCAATTTTTAAAGCGTTTTTGAACAATAGTTCTGCTGGCTTTTGGCTTGATTGGCTGCTTTTTCCATTCAGTTTCAGTTCAGTCCTTGTGCCTGACCATTTTAAGAGGAATTTTTTTGTTTGTTAAGCCACTTAACAATGACCTATGACTCATTCAAGCATAAAAAAAGCAACTAACACGAGGAACGAATCATTATTGTGTTTGAGCACATAACAGGCAACTAAGAGACTAAGCACTGTTAATAACAGCCTCTTGCAAAAAAAAAAACATCAAAAGAAAAAAACATAATTTTTCCAATTTCTTTAATTAAATCCTCAAAAAATTTGGAAAAAATGTGGAAGATAACAAACACAGTTTTACAGGCAGAAAACAGTATTTTTGCACCAACAATTTCATTCACAAAAACCTATTGGCTAAAAACTTGGTATATCTCAGCATGGTGTGCAGTGTAG
>VUQH01034205.1:0-18853 GCA_015106775.1 Etroplus canarensis
GTCCTTTGGACAGATGAGACCACACTGCCACATTAGGTAAAAACCAAACAGCATATCAGGACAAATGCCTTATACCAACTGCCAAGCTTGGTGGCAGAGAAGTGAGGATTTAGTCTTGTTTTCCAGGATCAGGACCTGGGCACCTTGCAGTCACTGAGTTGGCCATGAACTCAAATTTGAGGCCATCTGTCTGGCAACTAAAGCTTGGCCAAAACAGAGTGATGCAACAGGAAAATGATCCCAAGCACACCAGAAAATTTACAGCAGAATGGCTGATGAAGAAAAGAATCAAGGTGTTGCAATGGCCCAGTCAAAGGCCATACCTCAACCAGACTGAAAGGCTGTGGTGGGACCTCAAGAAAGTTGTGCACACATGGATGCCGGCAAAACTTAATGATTAATAATTGTAAAGAAAAGTAGGCCAAAACTGCTCCAGATTGATAAAGTCATGCAGAAAAGCATTACTTTAAGTTATTTTTGCTTAAGGTGGTTTTACAAGTTAATAAATGGCGTATACTTAATTTTGAAACTCTCCTTTTCACAACTGTACATTAGTTAATCAATCCAGCTCACTGCTATCTTTGTTATCTTGTCCTTTTACAGTGTCAAATGTCATTGTTGAAAGCTGCTGAAGTGCAATGAGCAATAAATAAACTACTAAATTTATGCAAACAATTGGTTATACACAAAAAATACGTTAGCACAGGTATTTCTGTCTACTTAGCTATTAATTACCTTATTATTTCCCAAAGTTGATTTTGTATTAGTAATTTATAAGGAGCATTTTTGTTTAAAATAACCGCCTGCTTAAGCAGCATTTCCAACGTGTTGAGATTCAAACCACACATATCCTTAAGATCATCTCCAGTGAAGACAGTTTAACCTGCCAGATGCCAAAGTACGTCACAACACATGCAACCCCAACCTGAAAAAGCTCTGCTGCAGTTTGCTAGCAAGTTAGTACTGGCATTGCTATCTGCAATGACAAATTATCCATGTACTACAGGCTGAAAATTGCTTTGTGGTACCATCCTTTTCACTGTGTAGCCAGCGTTCCACACTAAAAGCTTTGATCATTATGAGTACACCTCCCAGGTTGTGTACTTTATGTACTGGATAATGTGAATACATGTGTGCCCTCAAAATAGCAAGTGTCAATATGGAAGTACGTCACTAAATTTGGGTGATGATTATTGGGTACGATTATTTTTATTGACAGCATCTTTAAAGTAACATAGAATGTTTAAATGACTGAAACTTGCAAATGCATTTTTAGCTCTTTTTTACTACTCATTAGGAACATTAATAGGTCTAATCTTTCACAAACAAGTGATGGCACCGGTAAGTGAACACTGTACATGTTGTCTTCTCTTGCCCATAGTCTGTGTCTCTCTTTGCTCTCCTTTCTCTCTTCCTTTTCCCCTCACCCCCAATGGCTGCCCCTCTCTGAGCCTGTTTCTGCTGGAGGTCTCTTCCTGTTAAAAGGGAGTTCTTCCTTCCCACAGTCACCACGTACTTGGACCATCTGATTATTGGGGTTTTCTCTCTAATACTGTAGGGTCTTTACCTTACAGTAAGGGGACTTTTGTTGTGAATTGGTGCTATACAAATAAAACTGAATAGAACTGAAACTGCATGTGTCATACTTGGGTAGAACTCATGAAGATGTCAACAGGAAAGATGGGAGAGGGATGAGGTACAGATCATCACTTTAATAAAAAATAAATATGCAATGAAATTATCCGACCACTCCATCGAATAACCTGCCCTAAATTCCTTAGAATGTTAAAGTCACAATACAACATCGTCTTAGTTATTCTGAGAGAAAAAAAAGTTATTCAGAACTGTATACTGTTAATACCATCACACTTTAAAAAGCTCAATAAACAATCTGTATCTGTCTCAGCTTGGCCCTTCACTCTGATGTGCTCCACTTGGGGTCTGTTTGGTTATGCAGTGATTGCCTTCGTTCCTGCCCTCCTTACTGGCTGCCTCCAAGCCTCCGAACTTCAGCATACACAAAACTGCATTTCTGAGTCTCCCCAGACAGTAGACCAATCTATATGCTCATATTCATCTTAGCTGGAACTGATCTGTTCTCTGTCTAATGCACTGGCCTTTCCCCAGAGGTTAGGTGAGGCCCCCCCATCATATTCCTCCCACTCTCACTTTCTCGCTGTCTCTCTCCATCTTGCTTTCTGAGAAAATGAAAGATTTAATCCTCTAAAGACAGCAGAGGCACTTTAACAAATACAACAGTCAATATTCATGCAGATATACTGTACATGTGCATGCTGCACCTGCAGGCTCAAAGTGACCCGTGTGTGATGAAGATGATTGACAGTGAGACAGTGAGGGAGGTCCCTGTTATAGTCAGCATCAGGGGGGAAATGGTTGAAAGATTCACAAAGGGGGATTGGTTTCTATCAAATCCCCTTTAAAAATGGATGAATCCTCTAAATTACTCAAGCGGTCGCCTGCCCCACCCGAGATCCCCAGTTAGAAAATAGATGTTTATGTTCAATATCCTTGCTTTTCCCCTAGTCCAACTCCACTCATCCCCCAACACAGCCACATTCAATTCTGAAATTGTTTTGTTATGTGGTTGGCATAATGAGTTATGATCGATCTCCACTGAGAGAGAGAGAGAGAGAGAGAGAGAGAGAGAGAGAGAGAGAGAGAGAGAGTTTATGATGGGGCTATGTCTTGGGGCTGCCCATATAATATCATCTAAGCACTCCATCTTAGCTGCAAGACAAGAAGATAGAACAATAAATATAACCTGATACTCTGCTGCTGTGATAATTGAAGGATTCATGGTCTAATGGCTGTGGAAACTACAGCAGTGATAGACCATTCAAGTAAGCTGAAGGTTTATGTGTGTGTGTTTGCTGTTGGTATTCAAAGCATCTGCCAAAATACAAATGTCTTTAGATTTAAACTGCTATGTTGAATGTTTTCACTTTCCTTTGGGCTTTTATGAATGTTTGAACACATCTTTGTTTATTCGAGCAGTGTTGCATTCGAACTCCGTGACATTGGATTGGTTCTGCAAGAATATGCCGTATGTAACGCAATATATCCCCAAACCTCATAATCACCAAGGTACAGCTTGCTTCTTCACTGTATTAAAGCCTCAAAACTCCTGGCAGTCAATTAGGGGCCGTTGTGTGTGTCAACGAAGCGAGGAGAGTTTGCTTGCTGATATTATGGCTAATTAGCTCAACTCAGCTCCCCCAAGACAGAGAGGGAGACACTGAGGTATTGTTGTGGTTTCACTG
This sequence comes from Etroplus canarensis, assembly GCA_015106775.1. Classification (NCBI taxonomy): domain Eukaryota; kingdom Metazoa; phylum Chordata; class Actinopteri; order Cichliformes; family Cichlidae; genus Etroplus; species Etroplus canarensis. The sequence goes on from VUQH01034205.1 coordinate 3,282, forward strand.
ACATTCCAAGCAGAATCTCTTAAGTCTTCAATGCATAATCCTCTCCTCAACATTTCTTCGGCTGAAAAACTGGAGATCGTTTGTACATTTGAGGCTTGGATGTCTTCTGGAGACAGAGGCAAGCTGAGATGATTGGAATTCAATAGTTTCCCTGCATACTTTATCTCTTCCAGGATTTATAAGAAGCAGTAAATACAGAGAAAGACCAGAATTTAGCGTTGGCTTTCCTGTAGCTGTCATTGGTTTATTGAAAGGTCTGTCAGTTGCAAAGCCTACTTTATAAACCCAGTCAGTGCATTTAAAAATCAGAATTATTGCCTCATATGGACAGCAAACAAGAAGATTACATGAAATGATAGTGAGAAAAATGTTATTATTATTATTATTATTATTATTATTATTATTATTATTATTATTATTATTATTAAATGATTTAATAACAGTTGAAAACGTGATTTAATGTGCATATACTGTATGATAGCTTTGCTATTATGTGCAGCCAGGAACAAACAAAAGTATCAATCTTGCAGCAGTGCAGTGGCATTATAATAAAGATCTCTGGTTATAAGAGTGTCTTCCTTGTGCAAAAAGATATTGTGTCAGGTGAAACTAAATATATATGTCTAAAACTGTATATGTTTCACAGCTAAGCAGTAGGTTAGCTGTAACATTGAGGAATCTGTGGTCTCTAATGACAGAACATGCCATCCCTGCACTGTCAGCCCAAATACTCTCACCACGAAAAATCTTTCTGTGCTGCAGTTTCATATATCATATCCTACCACGGCCAGGTCTCCCTTGTAAAAGAGATTTGATCTGAGTGGGACTTTGTGGTTAAATGAAGGAAAATAAATGACTAAACAGGTTTCTTCTTTTAGAAAAAACTCAATGAGTATCTAAAATAGATTAGCTCATGCTCAAAAATTCAGGAGCATTTTGATGTAATATGATAAGTGCACACGTGTGCAAACTGTCATATATAGTGATTTGCAAACACTTCAGGCACCAAATAGGAAATGATGCTGCTTAAAAAACTAATAATGCCATTGCTTTTTAAAAACTCATGTATTAAGCTTATGCAGCATTCAATAAACAAAAATAGCCTGCAGTGGTTAGCGCTGTTGCCTCAAAGCAAGAGGTTCAAATCCTTAAGCTAGCCAGCTTGGGACGTTCTGTCATAATTCGAATTGAAAGACTCAAGCGCAGGCATACAACAAGGCGGGGTCACACAGGTTTATTAGTGTGAACAAAAACTCAAAACACTAAAAATCCTACAATCAAGAGCTAAACACAAAGTGCACAAAAATCACAGACCATGACACAGTCAGATGTCTAGATGGACCTGCACAATGAATAGGAATCTAAACATCTAAAGAACCCCAAACTTTTCTGCAGTGCTGTATGCGTTCTTGGATTCTGTATTTTAATTGCAGGTCTAACAACATGATCGGTTTCTCAATCTAAAGTATTTTGGCTGTTAATGCAAACATGCATTGTCACTGCAGGATCACAAAAAAGGATTAAGTTGTGGTGCCACAGATTAAGGCTTATGTATAGTGTAACTGTGGTTAGTGGTAGTAGTAGTAGATTCTTCTACACTCCAATTAACAATGTTGCAGGAGGAAACAATTTGAACTTATTTTCATTGACTAACAAAACTACTGTCCATTTTGTATTAATGGGTCTATGAGGTTGTTCATTGCTTTAAACTACAAGTTTAAGACTTGGCATGGACAACTTGTGAAAAATAAGATTATACAACCACATAACGGTATTGTTCATTTAGTCCTGTTGCTTTTGTTTTACATGGCTGCATGTACTGAAGAGTATATGTTATTGCATTATACCACATTATACTATATTATGTTACTCTACATAAGTGTGATACATCAAGCATGCTAATTTTTGCTTTTTTTAATGTTGGCTTTTTTGATTGTGTTACTGTATTTGTATTTCTGTTACTTCATTGACTTCAAACTCCATTTCAAAGTATTGCAGTTTTGGTCATTTATAGAGAGTTTAATTAGAACTGTACATCTTGTCAAATGACAGATTCTTGCTGGGAGACAATCAAAAAATGATTCACTACAGTAGTCTCTATCACAACTGCAGTTTGTTTCTAAAATCTAGTCATTAAATTTATGAAGACACAACACACTTCCTCATAATCTCTCTGTTCACGTCTATATAAAAGACAGTCGATTAGTATAGATTGGAGGCAGTGAATAAACTTTGATTAAGAATAAAGTGAAGGAATGGCTGTTATATCCAGAGTCATTCTGTTTACTGCCAGACACTTTTCTTTTGGATCTTGATATCCTCTCGTCTTATCAAAGCAACACTGCATGAGAAAGTATGATTGAAGGAAGCTCCAGTTTTCTCTCTCGGTACATCTGATAAAGAGAGAAATAGAGTAAAGGAAAAATACAGAGGGATTCATAAGCTGATATTGAAAATCACATATTTTCATACAAGTAGCTGCAGTCACACTGGATTGCTGAAGACTGGTGTTAAATGTATCATCTGCAATATTAATCCAAAGACTCAAGTTTTCTGTGGGCATAGATCAGATCAGTGCCTGTGCAAATGGCCTCAGTGTTGCTGGGAGAGGGAAGCAAGCAAAGGAGAAAAAAGAAAGGGATCTTACTTTGAAAAAGTGAACAGAAAATGATGAAACGGGGCTGACACACTGCAGTTTTGGTTGGCTGCGTGGGATGAAGGGAGGGTAAGGGATAGAGTACAAAGACACAGGTAGACAGAGGGCTGTTATGTGTGGGAAGAATAAGGAAGTGAACACCAAAACACAAATACACATTTAGCGTGTGTAAGGATGGAAACAGGGCATTTTTAATTGAACATGCAATTATCACTCCACACACACATACATATCACACACACCTTTCTGCACTGCTGGCATCACCATTAACAAACCACAGCAATAATGTTTTTTTCCCCTCAGCGATCCCTACTACTTGTCAACATGGTGTGAATGGACACACCTCAGTGTGCCTGAATGCATCTGTCTGTGTGTCTGTGTGTGATTACTACAACAGTAACAATCAACAAGAGGGTGATCCATCAGCTGTCAGTCCTGCTGTGAAGTTTTAATTAATTACATGGAGGGAGACAAGGTCAACTCCGCACACCATAGTGGACTGCTAGTCTCGCCTCTCTACAGGGGATCAATAGGGCTTTACACGCGCCTGTAGACTTCTATACACAGTTATTAAGGAAGTGGGACGAGGCCTATTGTGTCTCCAGCAGCCTTGTCAGAGGGAACGGGGTAAAGAATGTTGGCTTGGTTTAAGTTCACAGCAGGGGAGATGGTGAATGGGACTTAATGGAGCTAATGGATCTGGGAAGGTGGGAGTGTCGGAGATGAGACAGACAAGAGCACAAGTGGTACAATACTTGGGTTAATGTAGAGTGTAGCAAGGATTACACTTCACTGTACAGTGTGTCCACAGACAGTTTTGGATCCACTTGAGTCTTTTTTTCATTCAATATCCAAGAGATATTCTAGAGACTGTAAAACATAAATAGTTACTTAGCATCCATTCTCATATGGTGTATCATTTCAAAGGCCATATCAGTGTCCTCATCAGTCAACCTGGGAGGATCATTAAGAGAAAATGAAGTAGCACTTGAACAGATGGATCAGGACCTTCACTTTATTATGAAGTGCAAAGGTACGAAAACTCTTGAGACACTGTACGATGGCGAGCATTACAAACATAGAGTAAGAGGGGTGAGCGAGAAAGTATGGGAGTGAGAGAAGCAGGTTTGAAGGGGCGATGCATTATTCATTGCAGTAAAGCGCGCAGCTCATTGATTTAATGGAAATACGATTCTTATCTTTAGATCTCACAAGACAAAGGCCTTATTTTGCACCATATGTCATTGTCTGATTGGATAATGCTCTGACTGACAGGAAAAGACAGGAAATATCCTCCCTGTGTATACAGTGTTGGTCTGTACTAAGAGGACAGTAACCTTTTTATTGTTAGTTTATTTTAAAATCTGCTTGTTAGGCACTGTTAGTGGGATATATTGAGGAGCAATTTCTATGATTCACACTCCTGTTAAATTCCACCAGGACCAGATGACTCTAATGCAGGGTGCTACACAGGAGATGAGTTTAAAGAGTTTATTTACAATGAATAAGAATGCACAAGGGGGTTCCAGAAGTGAGGGAGGGGAGTGAAGACCATGTGCAGCTAGAGAGTGGGCAGGCAGGATATCCAAATGCAGAGCTCAAATAGGATATGTTCAAACTGTAAGGCAAAAGTGGCCTAAATCTGACTTTTTTGCTCATATGTGGCTCACACCTGATTTGCCTAATCAGCACAAATCAATTTTTTTTTTCAAATCCTAAATCGTATCCTCAATCGGATAGCATCCAGTGTTTTTCAAAGTGACCTCAGTCTGAATAGTCATGTCACATTTATGCAACTTTTACATCACTGAAGTGAGACACACGTTATAAATCTGCGCTGGAGGAGGCGAGACTTGGCAAGATCAGTTGTAAACAATAAACAAAACAAGCATGGCAGACACCACTGATGGAGCTGGTCAGTGAAAAGAAAGTGAGGTTTTACTCACGCTGACATGCGCAGCATCCACATTTACTTCTGTAAACACGGCATGCAGCATGTGACACTGGAGTCTGATGGCAGTTGCATTTAAATTATAATGCAAGCAATGCCCCAAAATAATCATATTTCAGAAAAAAAATCCAAATTGAGCATTAAGACTTGCAGTGTAAACGCAGCCATACATAGACATATTAGTTGTGAAAACCAGAAGTCCTTTAATGAGATACCACATCTATGCCTTTCTTCTTTTAGAAGTGCCAAGATTTGCTCAAATTTCAGCCACTTTCTAATTGTGGATGTTTAAACTCATATACACTGCACGGACCTCTCAAACTGGTATGGCTTAAAGACCTTTTTTCTGCTTTCTGTTTTCTCTTTTCCTTTCTTTTTAAAAATTTTTTTACATGTTATGTCTATAATTGGCATATACATGTAGATATGTATAATCTGTAAACATGGGAAAACATTCTTATTATTGGAAACTTTCCTTTTACAGTTTGTAGTCTGTTTGCAGTCCAAGTTCTGACCCATCACAGTTGAGCAGGCTTGCTGTCACCTCTGGTCCATTTGTAAATCAAATGAGGGATTTCATTTGGAGAATCTTGAAACAAAACATCTATTCTCCTAAAACAAAAAAAAAACCTTGTTTTTAGTTTATTTAAATTCATCAGCATTTCTAAACAATGTCAGGTGGACAGAGGATATCTACTACTTTCATTAAAAGCCAACCCAAAAATTTCCTGTAGCCCCCAAAGATTATGACAACAGACCAGCTGATGGTACCAAGGTTTTTTTTTCTTTTTTTTCTTTTTTTTTACACACACTCTCTCTCTCACACAAACACACACACATTTGTACAGAAATCCTTGTTACAAAAAACTATAATTTAAGCACAATAAAAGCTTTCTAGGATCTGTTATTCTACCCACATTGTTTGCGTTTATGTTCAGTTGATGGGCAATGGGCAATTTCCTCATTTTTTTTCAAATAGAATAGAAGTTGGAATATTTTGATAGATATTTGAAAATACTGAAGAAACTTTTTGGCAATCACTTATTCATAGTTATATCTATATCATCAAAGTGATACACTTCTGAATTCCTTGGATTTTCTAAATGGCATTGCCTATAACACCTTTTATTAATAGCTTGTCATATAGTCATGGTCAACAAAACAAGTAATTTGGAGGCAATATTGCATCACCTTGAGAATCCTGTTTTCATTATTGGCATGTTTTTAATCCTGAACAGTAATAGTGTTCACCAAAACGTAGCTGTGAGCACATTCTGTGTCCTTGGAAAAAAAATAAAAGAACATTTTTTCAAGAAATATTGCCTGAAATAATGTGATAGAGGGAACCTGAACCACATGTAACATTAACATGTGCCCATGTCCAGGCAAACCTTAGAGTCTGTACCAAAAAGAGAATGGAGTGTTCAACTCTAAAAGCACCTAAAACAGTGTGATGGGTGATGACTCAGTGAAAACTAGAAAAAGGTTAATGAGAATTTCAACACTTAAAGATGCATGTATGATCATTTTTCATGTTACTTTGGTGATAAACAGAAATAGACATGTTTTAGCCTATGGATTTCAACAGTTTTCTAATTCATTTATGGGAGTGTCTCTTTTTAAAGCTTTTTAAAGCTTGGACATAACCGATAATGGTCACAGGTGATGAGAGCCAGACACTTAATTTAATGCTTACATAGAGATAACTTGAGAGCATGTATCTGAAAAAAGCTACGCGGATACATGTTTGTAAGGCCAAGCTATAATCTGTAACTATAGGTAGTCATAAAAAGTAATCAATAATCATTATGAGAAAAAAAAATATAACAAATGTCACATTCAGTGCATAGAGCCATCCATCCATCCATCCATCCATCAATTTTATATATGTGTGTGTGTTGTGTCAGGAAGGGCATCCGATGCAAAATCTCGATTAAGTCACTGTGGCGACCCCTTGGGGGGTCCTCTACCAGGGTTCTGCACAATATCTTAGCTGTTCTTGCTCTTCTGGACAGAGATCTTGGATGTTGTTCCTGGAATCTGCTGGAGCCATTCTCCCAGTTTGGGGGTCACTGCCCCAAGTGTTCTAATTACCACAGGGACCACTGTTGCCTTCACCTTCTAAATTTTTTCTAGTTCTTCTCTCAGCCCTTGGCATTTCTCAAGGTTCTCTTGTTCCTTCTTCCTGATGTTGCCATCACTTGGGATTGCTATGTCTATTACTGTGGCTTTCTTCCCCTGCTTGTCCATCACTGCTATATCCAGTTGGTTAGCCATTACCAGTTTTACTGTTTGTAGCTGGAAGTTATATTAGCTTAGCCATTCTCAACCACCTTTGAGGGTGTATCTCATTTTGACCTTGGAACTTCCAGGTCATATTTGGCACAGATGTCCCTGTATACTATGCCAGCTACTTGGTTATGGCATTCCATGTATGCCCTTCCCACTAGCATCTTGCACCCTGCTGTTATGTGCTGCACAGCCTGCTGGGGTTTTGTCTGGTGTGGTAGACCCTAGACTGTATTCATCTTGTGCTCAGAGCTGGGTCCTGTGCTGCCATGATTAGTGTCTCTGTGCTGTCTTTCAGCCAAGCTTTGTCCAGCACAAAAATAGCTCCTTTCTATAACTCATCCTCCAAAAAGGTTTGAATGTTATGTACATAAATAGCTGCAGTATGCAATTTAGCATTGTCTTGCATAAGTATACAAGGCCTTTTCTGAAAAAGATGTATATACCATTCAGCACTGATTGCCATTGCCATTACTAATGCACCCATATACCATCAGAGATGCAGGCTTTTGAACTGAGTGCCGATAATGAGCTGGAAGCCCCCTCTTCTCTTTAGTCCATAGGATGTGGCATGCATGATTTCCAAAAACATTTTCAAATTTCGATTCACATGACCACTGAACTGTTTTCCAATTTGCCTCAGTCTATTTCCTTGGAATATTTTGATATTATGTACTATAGATGGTGAAAGTCTTTGCAATTTTATGTTGAGGAGCATTATTTTGAATTTTTTTTGACAATTTGCAGCTTTGGAGTTTCTTGCAGATTGTTGCAGATCTTTGCTTCTGACTATGCTTCTCTAAAGTGCTTTTTTTACACCCAGTCACATTAGTGGCCTGTTGCCAATTAACTTCAGTAGTTGCAACATGTTCCTCTAGCTGTTTCTTTTTATTACCACTTATTTTTTCTAAATTTTGTTGCCCTGTTTGTGCTGATGTGTTGCTGGCATCAAATTTGAGATGCCTTATTATTTTTCATGAAATAGTAAAATGTCACATTTTTTAACAGTTGACATGCTTGCAATGTTCTTTTGTGAATAAAATATTGGTTTGTTAGATAAGCAAATCATTGCATTACATTGTTATTTATATTTCACACAGAATCCTACCCTTTTTGTAATTGGGGTTTTAAATTATTTCTCTAACAACTGACTGTGAAGTAAAACCTTTTTTCAAAGAATTTGGATGAAAAGTATGAAACGAATGAGCTATTATTATAAAGTTCCCTATAAACAGATTAGCATAACTGGGACTGAATGGGCTGCTCAAGTAGACCCCTTGCTTCTGCAGGAAAAAAAGAGACAAAAAAAACCTGTCAAACCTGAAATTATTTTTGGTCAGAACTTTTTTCACTATTTTCAAAAGCAATCCTGTAGATGGAGTTTGTTGTTCTCTTAAAATCAAATCAGTAGGGCCTCCAACTCCTCCTTCTGGGGAATGCTGGTATATGAACTCCACATTCATTGTACACACAAAGTCAATATTGTTAATTCCACCCACATACTCTAGTTTCCTCAAAAATTACATTGTGTTGTGTCTTGTGTACATGTATGTGCAGCTTTTTTCATATACATGCACTCAAGTAATTTCTATGTGTGGATGGAATTAAGTTCCACTGTTTGTGCTTCTGATTTTGTTTATGGATTAATGACTGTCATCAATTGTGTCCATTACTAATTAGGTCCAAGTGGTGCTTTAAAGAGACACACTCACATATGTATTAGAAATGCTAATGAAAGCCATGTGTGTAACTATTTATTGCCAATGTGGCATTAAAAACTATCAGACATGCATTTGTGAGTGCTAAAGTTCTCATTAACACCTTAGTGAATGACAATGTCTGTGTTTAAATGGAAAACCTGGAAATCATGGAGATGGACATCAATGTATATTAAAAAAAAAAAAAAAACCCTCGGCCATTATGGTAATATAGTTAGGTCAAGATTATTCTGTTTTGCAGAATAAGAATGCATGGCAGTTTAAGCAGTTTATTCCAACATGAAGTTTTCGAGCATCAAGGATTATATTCTGCAACGGCGAATATGGAGAAAGTCTGTTTTGTCTGTGTCAATATTGACAGATCCAGTTAGAAGTTTGGCTCCGGGGGGCTTAGCTAGTCTGAGAAGCACTAAAGCGAGAAGAGCCAGGGGGCAATGCTCAAGTGTCTGTCTATTTATTGCAGACAGAAACACACATACATGCACACACACATCAGCAGATACACTTCATCTCTTTCATACAAAAACACACATAAAGCGAGCATACACACTCATCACCAGTCATACACTCACACCAACTCGTTGAGGTGAATCAAACCTGTATCCCATCCTCAGTCAATTGAAATTTTTAACCCCTTCAGCCCTGCAGGGGAGGAGTCCCTCAATCATCCTCCCCTTCCCTTTACATGGTCCCCAGGCCTCCATGAAATGGGACTTAACCCTTTCACAATGACACACGTATAACTTTTTCCCTGGTTACCCAACACACCCTGAAAGAAATGATGAAACAAACAAAAAACAATCAAACAAACAATGGTCTTGTTTTGATTGTTCTGTAAGTCATCCTCAGGTGTACTTTTCTGGATGGCAATGACTTATCAAAAGTGGTGAAAAGGTGAATTTGCAAGTAAATTACAGTGGAGGTGGGGTTGAATGATGGGCTCAGGCTATGTCAAGTTGTTGGTTAGATTTGGAGACAGGGAAGACACAATGATTTGTCGTTTGATAAGATGGAGATGAAAATCAAAACATGAGGGTGAAGCTGAATTGAATAGATAGAGGGTTTGGATTTTATGAGTGCAAAGCAACAAGGTAGTTCAGACACAGTTTGAATTACAGGTATAGAGATTTTGAAACCTTATGACAAGCTACATATTTTAAAATTGACACAAACTCCATCAGAGAAACAATCAACCTTAAGAACATGATTAAGAACACCACCAGCTTCTTTATCCCTGTCACAAAATGAGCAGGTATTGTGAAATTGCAGCTAACTAATATCTCAATGAAAACACTGAAATAGGTAAAATGTGAGGACTGTTACTCTGTGGTGCTATCATCTTCTGCCCCAAAGGTTGTACGAGTATATATTCGGGTCAGTGATGAATGAGAGAACCAGATCTTCCCAGGTATTATACAAAGGTAATTTCAATCTTGTAATCTCACTCTATGAAGACACACTTCACTGATTTTGATAACTTCCATTTTTTTCTCAGCACGCCATATGATTGCGAATAGGGTTTTTCACTTTTGCTTTTGGTCTTCAAAGTACAAAGTACAATGAGGTGCAGTTCTAGTACAAAATGCCAGTTCAAACTGTGTAAGTGAGACCTTTAAAAGGAGGTGTGCAATAGTGGGAACTGACTTCACCAGAAAAAAAAAAAAAAATCAGAATTTTAAAAAACTAACCAGTTGTGTGTAGGTGCTATTTAGAATGACACGAGTGTGTTATAACGAGACATACCAATACCTTGGTCAATATCTGTTCTCCACGCCTTTCATGACCATTTAGAATTCACTGCCAAAGAAGTAAATCGACTTTGTAATGTTGAAATGGTATAATCAAAGGGATGATTCAGATTATTTGAAGTGTGGTTCTAGGAGGCATTCACTGGCGGAGCAATTGGCACACCCCCAGTTTGAAGAGGCTGACAGGAGTATCGGCAAGTGAGCTCAGCAATATACTCTTGTGCTTAAGGTTCGATGCAAAACATTAAACATTAAGGGCAAGCTGTATTTTGAACATTATTTTTACTGCTTCACCTTACTGTCAACTAAAATAAACCTGACTCTTTATTACTTTTTAAGGCCATGGTAAATGGCATTTACTTTGGCATTACTGTTGAAATATTACAATATTTTGCAAGATGGATTGGCAGTGGTTCTTAATTTGTGTAATGCCACCAGCTTGGAGTTTGAGATTACTGCCAGGCCAAAATTGTATCTTTTTCTTTTCTTGTTTGAACTACAGCCAAATGAACAGACACATTTTAATATTCATCCATCCATTTTCTGTTAAATATTCAATTCAGGGTTGTGGGGGGGCGCTGGAGCCTATTACAGCTGTCATAGGGTAAAAGGCAGGGTACACCCTGGACAGGTTACCAGTCCATCGCAGAGAACCATTTATGCTCACATTCACACCTATGGTCAGTTTAGAAATGCCAGTTGTCCTAACCTCTTTGCAAATCCTTGGGCTGTGGAAGGAAGCCAGAATACCCAGACAGAACCCACACAAGCATGGGGATAACATGCAAAGGACCCGAGCTGGCCAGTTGGTGGATTCAAACCCGGACCCTCTCACTGTGCAGTAACAGTACCACCAGGCTGCCACAAGTCTTAATACTAATATGTAAAAAAGAAATAAATAAGTGTTATCAAATCAGGTTAACCAAAAAATGATAAGTTAACAAAGCACAGACTGTGGCTGGCTAAGAAGAAACAATAACCAGACAGTGGCAATGAAAGCCTAACTGTTTCATTTATACCCAACTCTTTGTTCCCTTTAACCTAAGTTAACCTGCACTGCTTCACCTTGTCCAAGCAAAATAGCAAAGATATAATGCTTTCCAAAATGATAAAATAGCAGCACAGAAGTGGTAAGGCATAGTAAAAAGAAAAGATATAGTAGACTGGACCACTTAGACTGATTATTTTTGACAGGATCGTTGGTAAGTAGGCTTAATAGAGTCTATTGTGACAAAAGCAATGTATGCAACATAACCACTGCAAATCAGTATAACCTGACACACTCTTTAAAAGGTAATGCTGAAGTATAGGACGAATGGGATAACACAAAATGAGTATCTAAAATACACTATGCATTTTCAGCTACTCCTTTGTATTTTTCCCAAGGGGTCACCACAGCAGCTTAATCTACACTGGTTATTTAAAAAAAAAAGGTTTTACAGAAGATGAAATCCTTCAAGGCAGGGGTTTTGCCCCCAACTGGACTCAAACCAGGGACCTTGTGCTTTAAGATAAATATGTAAATCACTACACTACATAGAAGCTAATAATTGATACACTGTAAAAAGTAAAAGAGTGAGCAACAAATGAGCCAAATTGAATCATGTAAGTGGCCATAGCCATAATATAGCCTTACTATCAACACATTGCTTTCATTCCCTGTAACATTTACTGTATAGTATTTATCTACACAGGAAATTAAGATCAAACAAGGTTTTTAAAAGCCCATTAAATGATTGGTGTGAAATAAATCACTTCCTTTGAATTTATGTATCAAACAAACCTTATAAACATCGACCATTGCCATGTTTCTCCACTGAATTAACCAGCACATCAAGATGAATTAGTGTTGTTGCCACTTCACACTCCTTCACTTTCCTTTATTCCCATCTCATCTCATCTCTTCTTTCATCAGGAGCAGATGTTGAGGTCCACTTGACAGATAAACAGCATCTCTCATCGAGGCTGTGAAGAGTCTAAATCAGCCCCTTCACTGTCACTTTCAATGTTCATTATCATGCTTTATCTTGACTGTCACTTGCAGAACACAGTTGTCTTTTCAGTGGAGTCTATTGAAAAATAAAATTCAGAGCGGATACTGAAATAGCTTTATCCTGATATGTGTAGATTTTTGTTACTGAACAGCACTCAGTTCCTTGTAACACCAAACAAATATAGATGATCAAATGTGATAGTCATTTTTTTTCTTCTTTTGTTACATTCTCGTACTTTTTTAATTGAAAAGCCAACATATAGGCATGTATGAAATGTCTATTATTTAAATACATCTGTCAATAAATTACTAATTCACACTGGCATACACAGTACTTGGATAAAAATGCTGTGTAAAGCCTCAGGAGACAATTACTTTTAGAAACATGTTTTTTTATAAAACAACTTGGTTGGCTGCGTGCTCTCTATCACATGTCTAATGTCTGCTTAACTAGTAATAATTTCAGAACAAGCAGTTTTGACATTAGAATTGAAATTATATTTAATCTGGGGTAACAAAAACCATTTAAACAATATCAGTTTTAACTGGATGTCTTTGTAGAATTAGTAATTTGTTGCCTTTAACTTGACTGGAAAAGATAGAAAGGCTTGAAGAAAAGAGTAGGAAAGATCCAACAAAGATAATGTACAAGTTCACTGGATAAACTCAGAAAGATGTTGCATTTGCATAGAAAATGGTCCACATTTCAACCTCTAGGTCACTGTGACATTATTCCACTTGAAATACTTCTACAGTATTTCATAGGACCAAATAGCCATACATAGACTACTAAGTAAAAATTTGTGTTGCAAGACAATTAAAAAAAAATAAATATCCGGTCCATACCATCTTCTAAAAATATTTAAATCTAATCTTGGGTGTAAAATAACACAAAACAGATCATTTATTTGATAAAAATTAAGCCAAAATGGAGAAATCATGTGTGAAAAAGTAAGCAGACCAAATAATTTAATAGTACTGAAAAAATAACTTGAAGTAATTGGCTTCTGTATGACATTACCAGTCTCTCACTCTATCATAGAGGAATTTAAGCTCACTCTTCTTTACAACATTGCTTCACTACATTTATTTATGCACCGCTCTCTGAAAGTCCTGCCAAAGCATTTCAGTGTGGCTGAAATCTGGGATTTTACCGGTCCATTGCTAAACAAATTTTTTTTTTTCTTTTCATTCATTTCTTTTCCATTCTGTTGTAAAATTTGCTAGTGTGCTTGGGATCATTGTCCTATTGCATGACCCAGTTTTGACCAAGCTTTATCTTCCAGACAAATGGCCTCACATTTGCTGGAGAATAATTTGGAATCCAAAAGAGTTTTGTGGTCAACACAATGACTGCATGGTGCCCGAGTTGTGTTGGTGCAAAACAAATCCAGATCACCAACCTTCAACTACTGTGCTTGACAGTTGGTATCAAGAGTATATGCTGATATATTGTGTTTGGTTTTCACCAAATATGGTGCTGTGTATTTTTTAAAACATCTCCACTTTGGTCTTGTCTGTCCAAAGGATATTGTTCCAAAACTCTTGTGGTTTCTTCAGAATCACCTTTGGTCACATTCACCCATGATCAATTATTCAAGTTATGTTGATTAGCACCTCCTTGCTGCTACTTACTTACTCTCTTAGTTACAATGGAAGCAGGAATTGTAGGAAGCAGGATTGTACTTAATTTTTTGCACACTGTTTCAGCATTTTGGCTTAGATGTTGTTAAATAAGTAATAGCATAGTGTAATATATCATGTGTTGCTGTTCATCTAAAGTTGTATTTCTAATTTTAAGACATGCTAAAGACCGAAATATTGTTTTTTTATGTTCTGATACTTCACACCTTAGAACTAAAAGAGGGCGTACTTTCTTTTTCACCTGACTGCATATATCTATCCTCCACATCAAAAATCTTTCCAAAGGCTAGAAAACTCTGACCTAAACAATGACACAGAGGCTGTGATCATACAGTAGCAACATAAGAACAGGCCCTCAGCTCTAGATTCATATAGGCAGATGTCTAACACAGCAGTCAGGACCAGACTTGCAGGCTGTACAAAGTGTTTTTTTCTGAAACAGTCCTGAGACAGTCCAGCAAACAGTAGCAGGATATAAGATGCAATCTGGAACAGCACACACTAAGAGACACAACCAAGTGGCTGGGATAGTGTATAGGAACTATGCCACATATGGATTACTGTCATGGTCTGTGAGTTTTTGTGTTCTTGTTCCAGGTTTTCTTGTATTTTGTATATTCCTGTTTTAGGCTTTATTTTCTATTTGAGTTTGCTTGGGTTAGACTATTCATATTTCTTTAGTCATAAACTAGACCATCTTTATTTTTGATATTTGGGGCTTTGCTATTATTTCAGACCACCTAGTGTCTCCAGGTGTCTTGTCTCTGTGTGGTTTTGCTTTCCTTTGATCTCCTGCTTTATTTTGTAGTCCTCAGTGTTTTGTACTTTATTTTACTTCCTGTTATTCCCTTGATTGTTGCCACCTGATTCCCTTTCTTGCTGTGTAAGTTCCATTTTCTAATTAAATGTTTTGTGTTCTGTGTTCCTAGTCTCTTGACATTTTGGACTTTGTGATTTTATGATGAAGAGTTCAGCAAATTCAGCTACAAGAAAGAGGGTTTGGATTCACCTTTCCCCACACTTGACAGAGCAACAGACCATGACAGCATTTTTGTAGATCCAAGGCTTACACATCCTTCCCATTTTAATTAAAATGACTTTTTCTATTTTCTTATATATATTGTTATAAATACATTTTTTACTTAAGGTTATGTGGAAGGTTGAGAAACATGGCCATTATTGTGGATCCAGGGTCACTGCATGTATGTGTGATCATCCCATATTTTGAGGAAAAAACAGTCTAAACTGCAATGACTTTCTAAGTTTCAAGTTTTGGCTTTTAATCTTCCCAGACAATTTCAGACATATACTGTTCATGTTTAGAAATCTGCTGAAGACACATTTTACCAAATGCACCCCTATGAATACACCAGTTCAAATGCCACAGCAGTTTGTTTGCTTGTTTGAACACTGTGGGGGCATCCAGTTGGCCATTAATGGGACACATTGGCAACCCATATTTTCTGTTGATTCACAGATACACAATTGTTTGCTTGCTGTGCTTGTTTGTAGTTTCATATCTCAGACTTATACACATAGCAACAAAAAAAAAAAAAAAAACACATTAATTTTT
>VUQH01034207.1:0-10834 GCA_015106775.1 Etroplus canarensis
ATGCATTTATTTGTTACTGCTGCATGTCATTAAATGTTGTTTTCTCTCTCCCATAGCGTGTGCCTCTCTCTGCTCTCCTTTCTGTCTTCTCTGTTCCCTCACCCCCAACCTGTCGAGGCAGATGGCTTCCCCTCCCTGAGCCTGGTTCTGCCGGAGGTTTCTTCCTGTTAAAAGGGAGTTTTTCCTTCCCACCATTGCCAAGCGCTTGCTCATAGGGGATCATCGGATTGTTGGGGTTTTCCTTTTAACGCTGTCTTATCTTTACCCTACAGTGTGAAGCGCCTCGAGGCGACTTTTGTTGTGAATTGGCGCTATATAAATAAAATTGAATTGAATTGAATTGAAAATATTAACATACAGGAGTTTAGGAATCCCTTCTTTCTTACAGTATGTAGGTCATTGTGACTTAGTTTATCAGCCATCATTAGTGGTAAAGTCTTATGACTCTATAAATGTGACTTCCGTGCTCTAAATTTTCACACTGGTCATAAAAGGGAAGAAAGTGATCACATGCAAATTATTCATGTCTCAGAGAACTGAGGCTGTGTTTCAGGTCCAGTCAACACACATAAGCTCAGTGACATTATTTGTTTAACTCAGTGATCACATTACTACAAAAAAGCACAACATGTAGTATCTGTGGATGTCACTAGCAGCAATAAAACATGTTTTAGCTGCTACCCAGGCTGCAAATTGCTCGGAGCCTTGAATAATACATAATCATCTTGTCTGGGCAGGAGGACCTCAGTTCACTGTGATGCTTCTGAAGACTGCTCGAGAAGATTAGAAGCTTATTCATGTGAGTTTTGTCAGAAGATCAAAAAGTCAACGAGTAATCGTCATTGACAACCCTAACTTCCCAATATCCCTGGCACCAAGGGCAGTAGAGGAGACTGACTAGTCTGACTAGGATACTCAACTTGAGGATTGTGAATTTACCATATTAAAGTCGACTGTACATTAAATAGTTAAAAGTATTGGGCCACATCTCTTAATTATTAATTTCAGATGTTTCATTCAGTCCCATTGCCACAGGTATATAAAAATAAGCACCTAGCCCTGCAATCTTGCTTTACCAGCATTTATGAAAGAATGGATTGTACTAAAGGGCTCACTGAATTCCATCATGATACTGTAATAGGATGCAACCATTGCAACAAGTCAGTTTGTGAAATTTCTTCCCTCCTAGTTATTCTATGATCAACTGTAAGTGCATTGCAAGGTGGAAGCATCTAGGAACCTGAGTTCCACAGTATGCTGAGGTGCATACTGTGTAAAAGTCTCTAATGTTCTGCTCTCTCCAAAGCTCCTCTGGTATTAACATCAGCACAAAAACTGTGTGCTGGAAGCTTCCTGGCATGGGCTTCCATGGCTGAGCAGCTGCATGCAAGCCAAGCATCAGATGGAGTGGTGTAAAGGATGCTACCACTGGACTCTGGAGCAGTGGAAACGTGTTCTGTGGAGTGATGAGTCACATTTCTCTTTCTGAGAATCCATCGATCGTATGGATGAGTCTGGGCTTGGCAAATGTCAGGAGAACATCACCGGACTGACTGCATTGTGCCAACTGCAAAATTTGGTGAAGGAGGCATAATGCTACAGGACTGTTTTTGGCATTAGACCTGTATAACAAGGAATCATACATTTTACAGCATTTGAGTGCCGCAACAGCATTTTACTTACAAATAGTTGGGTCTGATTTCAAATATCATAGTACAGAATTAAAAATAGCTTGAACATCTTAACTTGTTCCTTAGTGAATTAGAAAATGACTTGTAAGCCAGATCTATGTCAAGCTTGATTTAGCTCAAAAGGCCTGAGTTGAGTTTTTAAGTAATCAAACCAAGCTAAAACTTGCTCACTAAACCTGTTTTCCTTTTTAGAATGCTCTTGACCAGAATGATGACAGGCGAACACAGCAAACAGAGCCAGTGAAACATTTCTTTATTTTCACCAGGCTTTCATTGGTACAATAGAGGGGATGGCTGAAGCGATTGGGAGCACTGGGGTGGTCTTCATGTAACAATAGCAACCATATAAACATGAGGATGCCAGAGTCCATTCCCACAACAGGCTAATTAAGGAGCACTTACACAAGCTGACTGATTAGTCTAGACTGGATCGAGGAGAATGATGTCAGCCAAAGTTGGAGAATAGGTGATGCATGCAAAAATTAACCGACAAATGGTTTAAGCTCAGAATCACTTTTATTATATTTTTTTAATTTGAATGTTTATGTTCATACTATAGGTAAAAATAAGATGCCAACTATAAGATAGCTCAATATAATCCTTCTGTCAGATCATTTTTCTTTTACAACTTTAGAATAAAACACATACCATTTCGTCTTTTTCTCTCTTCAATTCTCATGACTGATGAGTACTCAGAAGAGGTTTCTGTGTCCTTATGGTGGTCTCTCCTGTAAGAGGGAGCACTATAGCTGACTGATGTAAGAACATCTGCACTGTTTTTAGCAGCTTGTTCTGTGCTCATGTAAGCTGCAATTGTGGCTGGTAGGTGTGTAGTAATTGTTTTTCCCCTTGGCGTCACTCCTACTCACTGCTCTCAAGTATGCACAGACACACAGAAACATTCATACATGTACATTGACAGCCTCTTTGACAGTTTCTGCCTCTTGACAGATGACAGTAGTGGTGTGGAAATAGCACACATTCCTCCTACTGCAACCGTCCAGTCTGGTCCAACCAGCTCTCTACTCACTACCTAATCCCATTCCTTCTTTTTTCCCCCCCCCATTTTCACCTCTTTCTGTCTCTCTCTTTTTCTCTTAACATATCAGTTACTTTCCACACGAGAACACTCAGCTCTAATAAAGAAATAAAAGTGCCCATCTTCACTTTATAAAAGCTTCTAGATACATTTTGCCTGCATTTCATATTAGATCAGCAGCACTGATGGTGAAGCAGGGTTAGGTAAGGCAGCTAACCCTAACAACAGCAGAATGCATTAGTTTTTAGGGCTGGGGTTTTTAACACTTTATTACATCTATATCATTTACCAGAAGTGCATCAATGATGGCTTCCATCTTTTGTAGCTTCCATCATGTTTTCAGTAACCTGTATACACATTAAGTTTTGGTGGTGATAACCAAAACTTAATAAACCAGCTACTGGAAAAAAAAAACGTTACTTGTTTTAAACTTTAAAAGTATTATGAAAACTCCATCTCACCCGTATCCCTTACGCCCTTCTCTGTCACATCAACCCCTTGCATGTCCTCCTTCACTACATCCATGAACCTTCTCTGTGGCCTTCCTTTTTTCCCCTCCTGCCTGGCAGCTCCATCTCCAACATCCTTCATCCAATATATCCACTATGCCTCATCTGCACATGTAGACACCATCTCAGCCTTGTGTCTCTTACTTTGCCTCTAAACCTAAGCTGTCTTTCAGAAAACTTATTTCCAATCCTGCCCATTCTGGTCACTCCCAGTGAATATCTCAGCATCTTCAACTCTGCCACCTCAAATTACTCTTCCTGCCTTCTTGTCACTGCCATCTTCTCCAAAATATACAGCATAGCAGGTCTTGTTAACCTTCCCTTTTTACGCTAAATTTCAGGAGTAAGTCAGTAATTTTGTTAAGTGATCTGGGACTGCTCCCATTCACCATCTCTATAAGAAGTGACTCAGAACAATGAATAGAGCATCCTCAAATGGTGTACATATGATTACATCTTAAGGATCAAGACTTCTGCCACGATAAACCACAAAATGCCACAAATCATTCCAACCTGTGACACCTTGATAAGTTTTATTGCGACATCTTGAGCATATTGCATATAGTGTTTTACATTGGGGTTATTTATGTTACATATTGCAATTTATACAGACATGCTTAATTTTTTTATGTAATCTTCATTTTCTGCCTTTCAGTTTTATATTTATTTATATATAATTGAGCATCTGTAACACAATGCAATTTTCCCCCTGGGTTTATTAAAGTATTCTTATTCTTTCCACAAAGATCATCAAAAATATTTATCCATTAGGGTGATATACCTTCAGCTGCTCCCTTGTAGTTTCCCCCAAGGGGTTGCCACAGAAGATTAATCCACATCAGTAATTTGGCAGAGGTTTTACACTGGATGCCCTTCCTGATGCAACCCTCCATGGTGAGAGGGGCTTGTGTCCCCACCTGGAATCAAACCAGGGACCTTTCGCTTGTAAAGCGAATGTGTAAACCACTACACTACAGGGACACATTTATCCATTATGGTGATCCTCTCCAAAAAAAAAAACAAAAAAAAAAAAAATTCACCTTCTCCCTACTAAAGGCTAACAACTTTCCCATTTTCCACATCATGCTTACATTATTCGTACTTAATTTCACACCACATGCACGTTATTCACAATGGAACCTATAGGACATTTCAATTCATTCACTTTTATTGCTCAAAGACGACTGCCTTACTTTGCTGCACGTCAAAAACTGCACAGCTATGACAAACGGGAGGCACACACACCATAATCAAGAGAAATATAAAAGAAGAACTTAAACTAACCATATTAAGAGAAATTGTAACACACCAAAAGCCATGCAACAAACAAAACCAATGCCTCAGAGAAGGGAGCGCACCAGCAACTGAGCTCTGAGTGAGTGTTTTAAATAAGCAGTGGCTCAACAGGCCGTTTTGCTCACTTTGCGTCCTCTCCAGTACATGCTAGAAAGGCTGCCACACCAACAGGCAGGCAGGGAGGCAGAGCAAAGAGGGTCATTACACTGTCTTCAGTGCCCTTGCTTTCCACTCCAGTACTAAAGAGGTTTTTCACCTGTCTGCAAATAAAAGAAATATCTGAGCTAATTTAGTGACCTCTGAACTTTCAATCGTATACTCATCAGGTTAATTTAAAGTGACCACAATTCGTCCTCAAAGGATGATGAATGTGGACATACAGATCAACATTTGCGCATAGTTAAAACAAAAGATATTTTAAAGTTTTATCATCATGTGGTGAACTAGATAAAAACAACTTCTATGTCTTTTGAAAAGATCCACTAAAGCTTTCCAGTCTGAGCTAAAAAAATAAAAGAAAAAAAACACTTCTGATGTGAGAAACAGCAGTTTGTTCTTGGATCCGCCACTTGTAGCGTGCAAAACATCACATCACATGTAGGTACAATACCTTATTCTTGATGAGTTAGGAAAACAATTTAAAGGTTTAGTTTTGTATTTAAGTTTATTTAGACTATAAACACAATGAAGCTCTGTAAAATTCATGAAAAAGAAAAACATCTTTTTCTACTGTTTGTTCATCTTACCAAAATGACTGAATGACTTCCAAATCTACAACAGTCACTTGCTGTTGGCGCTCATCTCAGAGACATCCACAACATTCCCTTCATGAAAATTAGATTACAAAGGAAAATCAAAGGTTACATCAAACACAACATGGCCGTTTGATTCTTCAAAGCCTCAAAGACGCCATAACACAATCCCTTGAAGCAAGACAGACTCTTCACAGAACTAGTCACAGTCAAGTATTCATGAACTGCATTTGCCAAATTTCATTCTAAAGTTTCCTTTTCCCTTTGGATTCCAAAAGCATTCTCTGATTGGTTTATTTTTGGACCATCATGTGTAATTATTCTCAGACAAATTGCTTGAGTGGTTTTGGTGATAGGATCCCTTGTTACCAGCCACGTCACTGGTGGTGTTGCTTTCACCTTATGTAAATGTCAAGCAACTGTGTGCATAGAAGGTCTTTCATTATGATAACTCACCTCATACATTATTTATTTTAAATAATATCAGATTGTTGCAACCAAATGTGCATTTATACTGAAACAGATTCACAGTTTTGCAAGTATTGCACCTGATAAATAACCGCACCATCAATCTGTCTACTGTCTGTCAAGAGCAGAAAGACAGAGACATTTTCTCGTCTTATCGCAAAGACTATATCTTGCTCAGACTTTTGCTTTATTACCAGAAAGCAAAGAAATTTGAAAGGAAGAAAATGATCTTGACAGCCTGCTGCTGTTTGAGATTAACCCTATTGCAGCTTTGTGTTTCCTTTTCCACTCTATAATCTCACACCCTGTCTAGACAAGACCTTTCCTAATTGACAGAGGAATCAACTGTTACACAACACCACCGACTCCCAAGTCAAGAAGCCTGAATGCGTGGGGCCAAACTAAGCCCAGAAGAATTTTTCTGTTTGTTGGGTGTAGAGTAAAATCTGCTCAGATCAGAGCTCTCATTTAATAATCAGCAATCTCCACACAATGTCTAATTTTCCTGCCAGCCTACACAACTAATTACAGGACAGCCTAAGCACAAGAAACTCAAAAACTCAAGTTACTGTTTACAAGAATGGATCCCAAACTGGGCCTTATGAATCACACAAGGGGTTGAAATACAATCACAAAAATAATTTTTAAAAAAAGACAAAAAAACTTTGGCTTATTTTTCCCTTGTTTATGAAATGCAATAAGCTGCTGTTTGGCTAAACTGCTCAGACATACACAGGCAAACAAACAACAAGACTGAGTGTTCCCAGGACCCCTCCCTGAACCACCAGTTGTCTAATCAACCGGTTTACCAAACACATTTTAACTAGGCTAGGCAGGCCTTGTGTAAGCCATGATGCTACCACTGCACTGGGAACATTTATAACCAAAGCTTTGTGTATGAGTTAGCTTTCTGTCCCTGTCTTGCCAGCTTTACATAATGATTTTTCTTATTTCCTTTGTAACTTTCTTTTTTCTCTAAGTTTGTGTCAAGTATTGCTCAGTCATGTATGTACAGTTGGGTCTGTAAGGTTTTGGCCAATTACACATTTTTTGTAATTTTGCCTCCGTACACCATCAGATTTTCATTTGGATTCAACACCAGTGGATTTTAAAAATCAAACAATCAAGTCGTGACTGCAGTGTGAACTTTCAGCTTTAAATCAAGAAGGTTAAAGGTTTGCATTCAATTGTTTATGAATTACAGCTATTTTTATACATATTTCCTGATTCTCAGAGTCTGAAAAGTAATTGAATAATTGACTAACATGCTGTCTCATGCCCAGGTGAGGCCTGTTCCCTCATCATTCCATGACAAATTAAGCCAATAAAACATCTGGAGTTGATTCCAAGTCTTCAACTTGCATTTGGTAGCTAAAACTAAAACTCAACATGAGGCCCAAAGAGATGGTGATAAATGTGAAGGAGGCCATTATTAGGCTGAAAAACAAAAGCAAACCAACCAGAAAGATAGCAAAAACTTTAGAAGTGTCCAGAACAGCAATTTAGAACATTTTCAAAAAGAAGGAATGTACTGGCCAGCTCAGCAACACCAAAGGGCCTGGATGACCACAAAAGACAACTAAAGTAGAAGACTGAAGAATTCTTTCCATGGTTAAGAAAAAACCCTTCACAACATCTGGTCTAGTCAAGAACACTCTCAAGGTGGCAGGTGCATCATTGTCAAAGTCTACAATCAAGAGACGCTTTGATGAACATAAGGTAGGTATAGGCCTGATTAGATTTTGATTAGATTAGATTTTGTCAGAAAACATCTAAAAAGACCCTGCCCATTTCTGGAAAAAAAAAAATCTGTGGACAAATGAAACCAAGATTAACTTGTACCAAAATGATTGGAAGCAAAAAACAGAGAAAAAGGAAAAGAACAGCTCATGATTCAAAGCATACTACATCAACTGTCAAACATGGTGGAAGCAATGATTTGGCTTGGGCATGTATGGCTCCCAATGGAACCAGGTCACTACTGTTTATTGATCTCATGACTGCGCATAGAAGTAGCAGGATGAATTCTGAAGTGTACAGGTCTATACAGTCTGCTCAGATTCAGCCAAATGCTGCTTCACAGTGCAAATAGATAATGACCCAAAGCATAATGAAAAACAATCCAAGAGTTTCTCAAGGCAAAGGAATGGGATATTCTTCCAAAAAAGTCAAAAGTATATCTATTTTATGAATACAAAAAATAACTAACAACATTGGTTATAAATGTAATGATAAATTAGAGTAATGGCATATTTACACATGTACAAACTGGCAAGAAATCTACCAAATCAACCAAATTTCCAACTTCCACCTGCAAAATCTCTTGAAAAGCAGAGTCTGCAAAATGGCCAATAAATGTTCCTGAGCACCAAGTCAGTGAAACATATCCGTTTATTATCAGAATTTGACCCCTTCAGTTGTGGTATGCATCGCTGTTGATGCGTCATCCCCCGCCTCATGTAAGGCAAACTGCTGTCACCCATCAATTTGAAGCTGAAAGTTTAGCACTAGTTGAAAATCCAGGGTCTGGCTATGCTGGTAGTCCTCTAATATTTTCCATCACATGCCAGGCATCCTTTGTTTGCACCGGTAATCACTTTGATTGCTTAAAGTTGGGATTAATTTACTTCATTAGTTCCACTTGTCATCGCAATAAGGAAAATAATTGCATTGACACTCCATGGTCTGTGGTCACAACATTGCAGCTAGTCTGTTGCTGTGTGTAAACCTCTTTAAGGTTGGATATCTGACAGTCTACCACCCCTCACATTTTGCTTTCCACAGTAACGGAACACTAAAATCTGCTAGTGACAGCTGCCATTTCAGCTGACAGAATCAATGGATATGGTGTAAAAATGAGAAGTCTAATTACATCTGATTTCCAGAGTCTGAAATCAATGACCTATTATGTCAAAAATGATCAAAGTGATTACTATGATAATGACAGCTTAACAAAGATTAAAGTAACAAAGGGGGCTGGGCTAAGCAAACCCATTTTAGCCACATATATTCTGAGTTTAGTAGCCCTAATTTGAAAGAAAATACACTAGGTCTCAAGTAAACCATGCAGGCCCATCTTCTGATGATTGTACATGGGATACACAAGTCATTCAAACTCGCTTAGCAGCACCTGTGCAAAGCCCCCCCACCCCCACCTCCACAAATTGAGACATTTGGGAAATAACTGTAGAGTCACACAGAGC
Source organism: Etroplus canarensis (assembly GCA_015106775.1). Classification (NCBI taxonomy): domain Eukaryota; kingdom Metazoa; phylum Chordata; class Actinopteri; order Cichliformes; family Cichlidae; genus Etroplus; species Etroplus canarensis. The sequence goes on from VUQH01034207.1 coordinate 8,959, forward strand.
ACGCAGTCTGAAATGTAGGTCCTGTGCAGCTGAACAGGACATGCACGTCACAGAGAGACAAAGATGGACGAGGCAGCAGTACAGGCTGTTTATACTGGGTTCAGGCCTAAAATCTGGAAAAAAGTATAGTGCAGAAATACATGCTAGACAGCAATACAGAGTGGGAGAGGCAGAAGAGACACTCCAGCTGACAAGTTGTGCTTTATTTCCACTTTTGTTGTTCCAAGACAGCAGGAAGGACAAGAGGTGGATGAAGAGGTGGAGAGGGAAAAAGGAGTTCATAACGAAGTTAAAACCTGAGCCAGGAATTTTTTTTTTTACTATACAAAATATGTGGGCGGTTCAGGTCAGATGATCAGTCCCTCTCAGGTTCTGGGTAAAGGGTTTTTCCATATTCTGAGCTTCTGCACACAGAGCCCTTTATTTAACCTCTCATTTTAAATCCCACTAACTAGGCTCTGATTAGAAGAAAACACTTCTGAGTCTTGCATCATTTCCACAAAGGAGCAAACGCTTGTTTTTCATTCAGACTAAGATGAAAGTCACATAAAAGCATTTGGGATGACCGTGTTAGCTCAAGTGGCCTCAGCATTGCATTAACAGTAAAATTAGTTAAACTGTTTCTTTTCTATGTTCTGTTAAATCAGAATCAGAATCAGAATACTTTATTAATCCCCGGGGAGAAATTACTTTTTTTGTGGGGTTTTTTTTGTTTTTCTGGGAGCACAGCAGTTCTTAGAACTGGATGATGTTTGTTTCTATAACATCTGACACCATACAGAAAATTATTTTTAGATTATGTTTTAACATACAAAAACTTAAAATATAACCGTCTTAAAAAACATCTGCTAAAGTTGTAATTAGCATGAGTACATGCAGATACAATTTCTTATTACGCTGATAAAAACAAAAGTTTCCGGCACTAAAACTGAATGCCATAGATATATATAACAAACTTCATACAAAGATCAAACAAATCAGTATTTGGTTTGACTGTTTCCCTTTAAAAACAGTGCCATCTCATCTGTAGTTTTGATAGCATTCAAGATATAAATTTTTCTTAGAGTCTTGGAGAACTTGCTACAGTTTTTCACATGGATTCAGAGTGTTTAATTGTAATTGTAATCATACAAGGAAAACACATGAGGAAATTATGATGTGAAAGAGATACAGTATGAAAATGGAAAGTAGGGAGACTGGTTGGGGAAGACCAGAACACAAGATCACAAGCCTGTACTTCCTTTTCGAATACAACTGCAAAAAACAAATTTGCCACATTTTTGAATATCATTTGTCATGATCTAAGTGAAAGCTAGTAGATTGGTTTACCTTTTTCTTTTAGACTGGCAGGTTCTAGAAATCCACTGTTTTACCACTTAACTAACACATATCGCCTCCAGTCAGCTTGCAGGCACTCATGACAGCAACACATCTCCTGGGAGTTTCAGCACTAGAGAACTGCTGATTTCGCCATTAGGAAAATAACAATAATTACTCATTATTGCTTCAGTTTGTGTATCAGCTGAGTCCATTTATGATGAGGTGGTTAATGGAGTGGAGCACTTGCATCATACTACTGTGGCAACATTATGCAATCAAGCCCAAAAAAAGAAACATTCTTAAAGGAGACCTATTGTGCTCATCCATAGTTTTTCTTTCTGAACTCTACAAGAGTAGCCTTGCATGAGTCAGTTCAAAATAATCCTTACATATCTTATACTTGGGTTAGTGCAACCCCTCAGTTCATCCTTGGTCTGAAAAGAGCTGTTTTAGCTCTTCTCCCTTAAAGCCAGTGGTTCTCAAACTGTGGGGTAGACCCCACTGGTGGGACACGGACAACCAGGTGAAAAATATTAAGTAAAACTATGGTGAATAG